>JACWBX010004383.1:31148-94168 GCA_014622435.1 Polypedilum pembai
AAAACTGTTGCATTTGTTGACCTTTCAGATCATGTCATTGATGTTGTTTTCACAATTTTCGATGAAAATATGGATGGGCAATTGAGCAATAGAGAGTTTGTAGCAGTCATGAAAAATCGTCTGATGAGGGGACTTGAGAGGCCCAAAGACACCGGATTTGTTAAGTTCATGCACAGCATCCTTAAATGCGCAAAAGAAACCAAGCCTGTCTTATTGGATCTTTAAACTAGTAAGCGATATTTCGTCCTTTTTTGGCTATTACCTTATTGAGACTTAAATAATTTTTATGACTCTCTTTCTTAACTCTATCCCATCTATTTACGATTTAAAATTATCACAAACGAATCAAGTGTGAAAATATTTAATCTTATTTAACTCATAAGCATTTTTCACACATTTATCATACCTATGCATAAAGTTAATTAATGTTATTTATGGAAAAGAAATTTTAATTTAACCTATCATAAATTTATGTAAAAACTGTTTTTGTTGTTGTTATGAAGCAAAGATCAAGAATAAAGTTCCTTTCGGATTTTTTTTGTCTATAAAAACCGACTTTTACTTTTAATCAGTAACCTTTTTACAATCCTCATCATTATTATACTAATTGAATTTTAATTTTTATTTTTATTGACTTATGCTTATCAAGTTTAAGTGCAAGTGTACTTAAAATTCTCACATATAAATTGTCTCCTCCCTTCTTTTCTCTCTTTCATATGTCTTTAAACGAGTACTCTGAAAAGAGATTTCATAAATCATTTCGTATTGAAATGAGCAAGTGTTTGGTAGTCTGTGCGACGCTAATTTTTCTAATTAGTACTTGCTACGGCAAGTCCATAAATACTGAATATAAAATTAATGTTAAATGTACTGTTGGAGTTGTTGCAGCAGGAACAGGTGTTGGTGGATCTGTAAGTTGTTTAAATTCATTTTTTAAAATGAAAAATGACAAAATTTTGTGATATAAAGCTTGGCTTGGGGATCGGTGCATTGTTAGGAACTTTTGTTTTTCCTGGATTTGGCACACAAGCAGGAATTGTGATTGGATTGATATTAGGCAGTAGTGGAGGAGCAGCTGCAACTGGAATGGTCTCAGCTAATATTTGTTAAATTTTCAAATAATTTATTGAATTATACATTAAATTCCATTCATTATAGTCACATAGTGATAATTCTACAATATTTTTGGTAATAATTTTTGTTTTTTCTTTCACAACTAGCTTCATATTACACTTAAGTTTATTTTTCATAGTCTTTAAATTGAGATTTATTTGAGTAAAGTTTTCTTTTTGTGCCAATCAATCATTAAGATGAATTGATTAGATATTGTAGAGACTAGAGATCCGTAATAATTTCATCATCATCTTGTCGCTTAATTGGATCGTCTTTTAAAAGTGCACGAATGAAGCTATAAATAAAAATTTTATTTTTGTAAGATAAAGAAGTGTAAAAATTCTAATAAAACTCACTTGTATAAATAAATGAAGAAAATTATTAAATAAAATCCTAAATAAATCATACATAAGCTCATATGCTTCTTAATTTGTCCTCTATTGTGAATTTCAGCAGGATCATAAATTCCCATATTACCTAATTTAATAGATTTAGTTTTATTTTATTATTAATTTAAAATTCTAATAATTTTACCTTTTGGAACAGTCATAAATTCATAGATTAAATATGCACAAAATGGTATGTTAACTAGACATAAAACCCAATGTCCTGAGAAGAGTAGTAGTAAAATAATAATTGCATGAGCTGCAATTTTAGGAATACTCCAAATATTTAATCTTGAGCAACATTGTTGTGCATTTATGTAGTCACATTCTAAGTCAGAAATTGTCAATACCTGAAAATAAAAATTAAATTTTTCTTGCATTGAAAATTTTCAATAAAACTTACAAAATAAATTAGTAAAAATAAAACTGCTCCAGTATCGATTAATGTAAAACTAAATAAATATGTGTCTGCGATCATTTTATCAAGATTTAATTTAAAATTTTTCACAAAACAGTTTTTTTTCACAAATTTTATCTATTCTTCAGTTTTTTATAGGAAAGCTATTGTGAAAAATAAACGAAATGTCTCTTATATTTGAAGGAAGACGATGAGAATTTATAGCAAAAATAAATGTTCAAATTTTATAACGGTCTTTTATGAAACTTTCTGTAAAAATAAATTAATAAAAAGATTGAAAATTTTTAGCTTTTTACCTTAACACAATTTAAATATTTTATTTAAAAAAAAATTAAAATTTTTATGACACTATAATCGTTTGGAAGATTTCAAGAAAAAATCAATATTTTTTTATAAAATAATTCTATGCATAGATAACATATTAAACAATCAAAAATCGTGTGACGTTGATTAAAATTAAAATTTACGCTGACTAGCACATACAATTTATGTTTATTTTATTTATAGTTCAAGCTCAAT
Source organism: Polypedilum pembai (assembly GCA_014622435.1). Lineage (NCBI taxonomy): Eukaryota > Metazoa > Arthropoda > Insecta > Diptera > Chironomidae > Polypedilum > Polypedilum pembai. The sequence continues at coordinate 33,585 of JACWBX010004383.1, forward strand.
AAAAATTTATTTTTTTAATTAACTGAAATTGTTTTAATAATTTTTGATTAGATTCCTGGTCATGCTTTTTTTGGAGTGCAATATTTTATAGAAATTTGTGCATGAGAAAAGATTTTTATCAAAAATGCAACAGTCTTGAGAGAAGACAGAAATTTTTAAATTATTATTTTTTGCTTTGAGCTTTTTTTGTTAAGAAAAATGAAAATTTATCACACACTAATCTAAATATTACATCATACATTTATGTGAATATTTTATTATCATGGAATGTATGCTTCGGTTAAATCTAAGTTTGAAAAATTAAGTTCAAGATATAGAAATTTAAGAGATTTGAAATTCGAGATTTTTTCACCTAATGTGTATTGTGTAGTAGTAGTTTATTGTAAGTCAACATAAAACTTATCTATTCTTTATCAGATGAAAGAAATTACTCGCGCGAGGTCAGTTCCAATTTAATTTTTTTCTCTTGCTTTTTTATACAATTTGAGATTAATTTATTACCTAATTGTTCTTGATTTTTGTTTAATTTTATTATTTCATTACCTAGCTAATTGTTCACACTTCCAATTTTTTATATAAAAACTGTTTCTTCCTGATTTCATTTTTCGAAAATTTCTTTGTTATTATTGTAAAAAGTTTAATTGATCAATTATTTGGTTATTATTGACTATTGTAATTTGTGCGTTAAGTTATGACGATTATTATTGTGCTATTTATGCTGTGCTAGAATTATTTGGCGTTCCGGAGATAGCCGAGAAAAGAGCAAGACTATTTCGATGGGGATGATTTTGATCATCAAGTGCAATGAGAGTTTCATTCATGAGCTCAGAAAGAACTGCACACATATTGCTGAAGTTTTCTTTTAATGAATTATGATATTCAACTTGATCATTTGAAATTACTCGACCATTAACTTGTAATGCTGCATAACAAACTTTGATAAATTCCCTGTAAATAAATTTAAATTTTAAAAATACGTTAAAAATTAAATTTTAGAATTTTCTCACCTAAAAACTTCTTTTAAATCTTCAACCTTCTCAGAGTCATATTTTCCACACAATTTCGGATCTAAAAATGAATTTGCATATGCAAGAGGACCAGCATTGACTTGAACTGCAACACTTCCTTGAAGTCTCAATTGAAGCTTCTTTACATCAATTGTTGTTGCAAAAACTACATCAGCCAGTTCTGTAATTTTATTCTGCATTTCATCGATTGCTACTTCAATCGGACTTAATTCAACAATTTGTCTATCTTTTACTGCAATACGTTTGAGAACATATGGAAAACTATAATGAGCTGTAAAAAGAAGAAAAAAAATAATTTTCTGTATCTTTATTCTTGAAAATTTCATTTACTTGTCAAGATTGTCCTCCTCTTCCATTGATCTTCAACTAGAGTGCAACGTGCACCACCTCCATTCTTTGTGAACGGCGTCTCAAACATGAACGTGTCAATGTCATGATTTTGCTCGAATTCTGTCTGCCTAATGTCAAGTTCATCTTTAATAAAATATGGTGTAACGTGTGTGACTTGAATGTATGCCAATTTTGGATCAAGCTCTGTTATATTCACCTGGATTAATAATCTATGAGAAAAAATTGATTTGAAATGTCAAAGAATTACTTACTTGATTAGAATCCATAATCATTTTTACAACATCAGCACCGAATTTTTCCTCAAATTGCTTCTTGAGACGCAAAGAAATTTCACTTAAGCTTGTAACTTTTGGTTCCTTAAAAATATATTCGACTGCATGCTCATCGTCAAAATAAATTTGACCATAGCATATAACTCGATAAAATCTTCCCAACAATCGTTTTCCAGTTCGATTGAACTCAATCACACGTTGGTATGATTGACTTAAATGATTGTAACTTTCAATCAATGCCGGATAGTCTCTTCGATGTTCTAAAATTGGTATAATTAAGCGATACAGATCACCGAGACATTCAAGTCGTTCAGCTCGATCAAGAAAATCAGCACAATTCTTTAATTGTTCTAAAAGTAATGCTTCAGTATATTGTGAATCTTGTGCACCAGAATCAAGTTTCAATCCTATAGAAAATTAAATATGACGTTAATTAAACATTGAGTAAATAATTTCAAAGTATTTATTCTTAGCACTATAAAAGAATATGCTTAAACTTGCCTTTTTCATCGCGTGGAATATTTCTTGAAATTTTGGCAAATGATTCAGCACCAAAGTTGATTAAATCGCTGCCCTTGAGTTTTAAGTATTCGGCCATGAGTGCAGCAATATGAAGATGACAACATGCTGCTTCACTGATGTTATTATTTGATTCATGGTTTCTTGCCATTGTTACTAAATTCAAAGGAATTAAAATTAAATAAACATTATAAAAAATGTTTTAATTCTTACCTAGCCATGTGTGTCTTAATTCAGGTGTTGATGCATAAGAATTGGCTAATGACAGTTGAAGTTCAAGAAGTCTTTCAGGATCAGTTTGACGAGCTTGCATTGCATGTGTAGCCATTAAAACAGTCCTCACTCGCTTTGTTAAATCTTTTACTTCCATTGGAAAACCTGTTCCTTTCATAGCTTTATCGCTTGTGGCATAACTATTTATTAATGATAAACTCTCTTGAAATCTTGAATTGTTAAGACCAATTACACTTCCAATCATTTGTGAGACTGAAATAATCACTTGTAAATGAACTCTTGTTAATCCCTTTCGTCCACTAAATTCAAAATTGCTTCTCATAAGTAAATAGAGAACAGCACATGATTCTTGACGAACACTTTGTAATCGGCTATCGCAGCATTTGAGAAGTTCATAAACAAATTGACCGCACAGCATTGCAGTGCCTTTGAAAAGAGCTGTTGAAAAATTATTGATAAATGCTCGAAGTGCTGCAAAAACATGTTTTGAAAGTGACTCAGATTGACCCAACTGAAGAAAACGAAGATAAACTTGTGCAATTTTTGGCAAAACAGCACCCTCGACCATTGACTCTTTGAACTGAACACAATAAAGACCAACACAGTCAAGAATTATCATGCCAATTTCAGTCGCCAAATTCGATTCTTGTAGAGCTTTATGCAATTTTACAGTCTCTTCTACTAAATCTTCTCTATTTTGATGATTTAATGTTCCTGTGTCATGTATTGAGCTTACATTTGAATGGTCACTGTCAGAATTAACAATTCGTGCCGGCAACGTGCTCGATTTTACTTTGTTTGAAGAAACTTTTGTATTATCACATAATTGAATATTTTTCTTTCCCACATATCGAAAAACAATGAGACACAAGTCAAGAACTTGAAAAAATGAAGCTGTTTCTGTTCCTGTACAATTGTGCCACCAAGTAATTAAGTGATCGTGTGACAAGTGTTTTATTGTAAATAAGAAACAGATAAGCATATCTTTTGTTTCGCTAATAGTAAACTTGTCAGTACGAGGAACAACAGGTGTTTGTGTCATGCTAATTGATCGATTGTGTCCATAGTGATATGAAGAATTATTATCATCTCCATTTCTTATAATCACAGTTGTCTCTTGTGACATTGAACTACAATCAGAATTGAGACTGCTTGTTGATATTCCATTTTTTAAAGGTGCGTGACCTGCAATCATATCCTTAAAGTGTGAAGACACACGAGAATTGTCGACATGAAGTGTAAAGCGTTTTGATTTCGGTGTATTTGTTAATGTGCTGTTGGTTGATGGAGTAGGCGTCGAGACTTGTGATATGAGTTTTGGTGTCATATCGCGTGCAAAGACATAACTACTATTACTTGCTATACGATTATGTCCGACTTCTTTTGACTCTAATCCATCGGGAATGCGATTTATATTTTCAATTACTATTCCTAACCATGGAATATAAAGCATTGCTATGCGAGCAAGTTGTCCTTTATTTTGATATCTTTCATCTAAATCATGTTTCGCTAATAAATCTTTAAATATTCCAAGAGCCATTTTTCTAATATGACTAATTTCATTTAATGAACTTCTAACTTCTTGCAACATTAAAGCAGTTAAAAAATGTTGTCTACAAAATTCTTCAGACAAACAAAATTGATTCAAAATATCCGGTGAGCGTTGACTTGTTCCTATTATTAATGGCAAATTGAGCGCAATATAATGCTCATGTGAACAAACTTCTTGAACAAAGTTAAATTTAAACTCTTGCAGTGCTCGAGGATCACCAGGCGACCACTTGTCCATATATTGTCGAATTAATTTAAACACAAATCCACGATCCATTAGCGTGAGACATTTTTTGGCAAACACAGATAGACTTTTATTTAGCTGCTGTGTTTCTAGTGGAAGCTCTTTGTAACGTGAAATTAAATATGGCATGAGTACTTGAAATAGATTTTCAATTCTTTTCTCAAATTCCTTTGGAAATCTTTCATTACGGTGCATTTTTATTCTTCCACTTGATAATAAATGATGAGCCATTGATTTAACAATTATGTCAAATATGACTGATGAGAATTTCATAAATTTATTTACCAGCAAAAAATCTGTATTCGTAGGATTCAAAAGTGTCGGAAGATGTTTGCAAATTTCACCATGAACTGTATTTATGGCACTTGGACTTGTGTTGCTTTTGAATTTTACAGCAGGAGTTTTGAAATTGTATTTTACATACGATAAAATCAGCTCTTTGCGACCAGCCTCTTCAGCTACCATATGTATCAAATTTATAAGCAATCGAATGATGTTACAACTTACATCTTCATTGTATGACGTTATCAAAAGAATGAAAAGTTGATCGAAAATGGTTGGTAAAAAATTTATCACAGCACTTATGTGAATGGCATGAGCAGCTTTCAATACTTTGCATGTTTCCATTTCAGACGGTATCGGTCCACGAGTGCTTTCGAGCAACTTCTCGGCATGAGCAAATAAATTATGCAAATGCTGGTCTGTCGAGAAGAGTGTCGAATTTAAGCGGAAATGAATGTTGAAAATTGGCTTCTGGTTGTCTATCCATGTAATCTCAGGTCCGGCATTCTGCTAGTAGTAGTGGAAAAGTTTGTATGAGTGCATGAACAGAAAATTGAAAAGGAAGAAAGGTAGAAAATTGCAAAAAGGGAGAAGAAGGAAGAAAAATTTGTCCAAGGTTAGTTAAAGTTGTTAAGTTTTAGTATATTTATCAAAAACACTATTATTTAAAAACAAGTTATTATTTAAATTAGTTTATAAAATTAGAATTTTTTCCGACATTGTTTACAAATTTTCTAAATAATTGAAAAATAAAATTCCAGTTTGATTAACTCACCCCTTTTCCTAAACCAAGCGGTTGAATTGATAAATAACCTGATGGAAGACTTGCAGCAACAGCCAAACTCTGATCTTCAATATTTAATCGTCCTTTATTTAATAATGGCAGCCAAGCATAACCAACTGAAACGACTGCTGAATTCGCAGGTTCTTTCTTCTTTATATCACAAGATACATGCGAGAATGTGAACAGCAAATGATGTTGCGGTGTAAGGTTTGTTGGTAATTGCATTTTTATCTCTTCATACCATGTCGGTGATGTGTTATGATGCAGAACAGGACAAGTTATTTGCGAAATTAAGACTTTTTCTTGCTCAGGTCGACCATAAATACACTGTGATAAGAAAATAATATAAGTAACGACAAAATTATTACAATAATTCGCAATTCACCTCAATAGGTTTAGCGTCAGCATCATCTGTCGCTCGCAGCTCAATTGTCAAGGCAATATTACGAGCACGTGAAAAAATCTTTTGTGTCTCAAAATTAAGTGAAGTAGGATAAATAAAAAGATGATTGATGAATGTTGTGTATGGATAAATGTCTCGCTCTGAATTTCCTGGAAATTCTGCTATTTCGAGTGTTGGCTGCTCTACTGGCGGCAGAGAGAATGGCTTAATTGGTAGGAGAGTCGTTGTAAGACAATCTAAAGAAAAATTTACAATGAATGGAAGAAAAAGAAAATATTTTAGCGAATAACTCACTTTTTGGTAATTCTGTGCTAATTTGTTGAAGCGATAATTTTAATGTGCCTGGAATTAATGTTAATTTGGACAATTTTTCTGGTTTTCTGTAGTCATTTTGTAATATTTTTAAAATTTCATCATCTTTCAATTTATTATATTCTTGTCTAAAAATGCCGGGAAATTCACTCTCATTGTCTAATTCGCTGCTATAAAGTCGAAATAAAGGTTTTGCTGTCCAAGCAAAAGGCATTCGATAGTGGCCAACTTTTTGTGCATACATTTTTATTGATTTTAATGTTTTAGCACCAAGCTTCATGTCCTTAGTAGTCTTTAAGTAAGGTTCACTTGATTGATTGATTCCGCCTTGTAAAATCTTTTCAATTCGCACAACAATGAAAATATCAGGATGTGGAGCAGTGACACTTATAATTGCTTGTCGTGGATGCATAAGCCATTCTTCTGAATATTCACAATGATTGTTGTTGTTATAGTGATGTCCATTACTGTTGCCATTTTTCAATGTTCCATTTGTTTTAATTGATTTAGGAGAGCAGCATGGACTTGCAGATTGTAAATTATTTCCACTGCAATGCAGCATCTCACGAACATGCTCTTCATTCAGGTCAAAATAAAAATTCTCTGTCAACTTTCGTCCAGCTTTAGCATCATAAAGTGCAAGTGATGTCAAATATGGTTCAATCTGGCACAATTTTTCATTCTCATCAAGAGATGCTTGCAATCTAAATCTAATTTCCTCACATTTAATTAAAATTCTCTGTCCAAAAATTTCTCTAAATGGTTCAACATTTGGCTCCGATGGGCTTTTTGCAAATTGATTTTGAATCGTTCCAAAAAGTCGTTTTCGATTTTCCCTTCTCGCTTGTGCAATCAACATATCTGTTTCTTGTCCATATTTGATTAATTGCGGATTCATTGACTGATCTAAGCCTTTTAACGTGCCATATGTAGCACTTGGACTTGGCGGTGGTGCTGTTCGTTCAAGTGATGCTGCTCTTTTATCCTCTTGAAGTTTATTCTGTTGCAAAACAGATGTAAGTTTCTTAATCCAATCGTCTAAGTCTGCTTGATCTTCAGCTGCTAAAGTTACACATTTTTGTCCTCCCTCAGACATTTTTAGCTCAAAACAATAACGACCACGCTTTGGATTTGGTACAACTTCTGTGCAAAAATCCATTACAATTGTAGTCTTTGCATCGCATTGTTTTTCATCTTTATGAATTTCAAGAATATATGTGCCATCAACTTCTTGCCTGAGATAACAATAACGACGCTTGAATGATTTTGAGCCAATATTGGCAAACATTCGATCAGACGTTGTGTCAGCACCTCTGTAGAGATATCCCTGTTTTGTTACCGAATCTTTTTGTGTTCGATTTTCTTCAACTCGATCTGGATCTGTATCAATTTCATAAACTTCTTCCTTTAATGACTCAATTTGAACATTTCTGTTTGAAATAAATATAAATTGAATTTATGAGAAAACGAAATAGAGCATAAAAAAGAGAAAAACTTACTTTGGCAAATCACCGCAATTGCCTCCATATGTGGAATATTTATATAGTATCATGTGATTAGCTGTTTCATATGTTTTAAGTGCTTGTCGCGTGAGTAGATTACCCATTGATTCTTTCTCTTTTCCATTGACTGCACTATTATTTTCTGTACTGTTACCATTGCTTTGCTTTTTTGGTGATTCTAAGCTAAATGAAGGTATTCCAGTTGTTGTTGTTCTAAATTTACGTGGTAAAATTACTTCCTGTAATTATCATAGAATATAAGAAAATTTACTGCAAAATCATCAAAAAAATTCCAATTTTTAAATTTTTACCGAAACATCATCATTTGGATATAAGAGCAGCTCACGCTGTGGATCATTTTGAATGAGAGTTTTATTCTTCAATATGAAAGATTCAAAATCTATTGGATCAGCAATGATTGGTTTAGTCTGTAAAATATCAAAAATAAAGAAGAAAAATTTCAGTCAAAACAAGTCAAATAAAAATCTTATGTGAGGTCAGTGTCGCTTTTCAAACTTGAATTCCACACTCAATTAATGTTGTCGTGTCAATTTTCAATAGAATGATGATTGAGGTCATCTATTGCCCTTAATATGATCATAAATTATTATAATTTGCATTATTATTTCAAAACACAGTTAGGAGAGAATGAAAGAAATAAGAAGAAAATTTGGAAAATTTAATTAGCCATTAAGATCAATTAGACGCAATCAATTATTCTCCCTAATGCTTTTTTTCTCTTAAATTACTTTGCAGAAGCTACAGAACATTAATTTCTTTAACACTCCCATTTTATTGCTTTGCACATTCACTTGTAAACACAAACTGAACTGTTCAAGCGATTTTAAATGAATTTTGTTTTTTTCCTTTCGCAACACTGTCATCACTCGAATACTCAATTAATTGCGTATATTTGTTTCATTGTAGTCGCCATTTATAGATGACAAGCAGTATGTTTAAAAACAACTTTCCTTTTTTTCATCATAATCGGAAATGTCGAAAATTATTCTCATAATGCTTTATTTATAAAATAACCGGGTCTTTAATTTAAATATTTAAAATACAAAAGCAGCAGCACAAGCGAAAAAAATTTAAATTTCTTTTATATTTGGTACTCGCGCGTAAATGTACAGCGATTAGTCTACTTGCTTACACATCAAGCATTATACTCTGACTGAAGCGTATTCAAAATTTCTTTTTTTTGCTTCACAGAAAAAGAGCAATACGAATAAAGAAGAAGAAGAAGAAGAGAAAGAAAGAATGAAGATACAAATAAACATACAATGCGAGATAATTGATTCATCCATCATATATCATATAGTTAGATGTATGTAAGGCAAGCACATGTTTTTTATTGCATAAAAAATAACAAACATAATCATTCAAAAGCCGGCAAAATGGGACTTTATTGGATTCACAGCTGATTCAATAAGACATGCTCTTATTATGGTCATACAATTATGCAATGGACCAAAAAAATAAATAATCTAAATAGCGGTATTAAGAAAGATTTGAAAAGAATTAAAGCTAATTTGATTACTTAGCATCTTATGCAATAATAAGTTCCGCTTAAGTTTATTAATAGAATCTAAAATTCAATATTTAATTTCCAAAAATAAAAAGCTATTTGAGAATTTATGTGCAAATTTACATAAAAATTTATTTCTTATCTATTCCGCATTATAAAAGACCTTTTTTTTATCTAGCAGACGAAAGCAATTTAGTTACTTGTGAGAATTGTCAGGCAAGAGTTCTTTTTATTTTTCAAGGCAAAAGAAAACGATGAGGCTGTTATGTGAGTAAATTAAAATAAATTTCTCAAATTACATACTTAAACTCTCACGCGTACGCACTTGCATACATTCTCGCATACACACATAATCGTAAATCTCTATCAAAATCTTCCGCATTCATCAATTTCTTCTAACATGATTTCAATTTATTTAAATTTATTGTTCTTTGCTTTCATGATGTGATTTAAATAAATGATAAACATTTAATGCAGCAACTAACTAACATAATAAATATTCATGGTTAAGTTAATATCCATAATTATTTCATAGCACTAGTGCTTAAAAGACTACTCTCACATTTGAATGCAGCAAATTTGTTATGGATAAAATAAGAAGTGTAAACAGCAATAAAACGTGGGAAAACACTTTACGCTTTGTTTAACAAGCGCTTGAAAATTATGCTTTGATCGGTGAATTAAAATTATAGCATGGAGGAAGAATTTTCCTCAGACAATTGGTCAACGATGCGAAATTGATTTTCTTTCGCCATCCGGAAGTGAAAATCGATAGAATTGTAAAGAAAATATGACTACAAAGCAAAGTTTACGCTCTATATTGTGCAATTTGACTCATTCATTGCGATCATTTATAAATAAATCGTTAAATTAGTCGTTAAACAAATTGGATGAGTTTTATATGAATTCAATGGCGATAAGAAGAAGGAAATTAAAATTATCAATCGTCTAGCGTATAATTCATCTTCAACCTTCTGTTCTCGTCTCCCGCACCGTTTGTATAAATAATTACGCAAAAAAAGCATCAGCAGGAGTAAGTGAGGAAAAACGTTTCTCGAGTATTAATCAAAAAAAAATTAATTGAACGTTTGCTTGTTGTAATGACATTACTATATTTTTCTCTCTCATTCATCGACGTAATGTTTATTTTATACGTAGATGAAATTGAGGTAAAATGAGAAAAAATATTTTGAGATGAATTTGAGGGAGTGTCCGTATGTGTAAGTCGATGCTTAGGTCAACTTCATAAAAAACCTCACACACATTCATATTGGAGAGAAAGAGAAGAAAAAAGTTTGCTTTTTAATCTTTATTACTATTTCTGTTATTTCAATATACACGCAATTATTATTAGCTTCTCCCTGCTTTGTATGATTGTTTTGTTTCGCTGCTTTCAATGATTTTTAAAAAGTTTTAATCAAATGTTGATAAATGTGCTTTTTTTCTATATAATTGCGCACTAAGAATTTGCAGAATTGTAGTTAGACTTCTTCTTTTCTTCTCTTTTGATTTTGTATTTGTTCATTCGCGCTCTCCTTCAAGGGGCATACTTGAGCACACGTCAGCAAAAAATATGATATATGAGCACAGGAATGTAAAAATTAATCATGATTGAGCAATTTAGATAAAGAAGTAAAATATATGCAGAGAGAGAACAACAGAAAATCCCCTGTTAAAGTTCTTCCTTCATTCACATTTAAATCAATTCACTCTTTTCGCCATTGTGAAAATTTTTTAATAAATGTGAGTCTTCAAAAGCACGAAATTTCATGTCTTTGAATAAATGAAAATGCATAAGAGATTATTATTGCTTTGAAAAACAGGGTTTGGGTTTTTGAAGGTAATTTATTATTTGTGCAAGATGTTTACGTTCTTTTGTGAATATCAGCTGCCGCAAAATTAATTACCAATAAGTTGAAAATATAAAGAGTTGTATTTTAGATGATAATTAACAAAACCAAGCGTGAAAGGAACGTGCCACTTGAGATTTCTTAAAGAAATCAGAAAAATATTTTGATTTAGTGTTTAGCACTTAAACTTTTTATTCTTTTGGTGCTCAGCATTCAATGTTTTGATCTTTTAGTACCCAGATTTTAATATTTTTGTGTTTCAATTTGTAAACAAAAACATTGTAATAAATATTTCATTCATCATCAAAACAAATGACTAATAAAGTAAAAATTCTATTAAATTACTATAAGCAGCATGTCATAACTATAAAGGTGAGAAATCTACTATTAATTATCAACTCAAATTTACAAATTAAGCTCGCTTGATGCTTCATTATTTGTACCAATGATAATTTATTACTCAACGCCTTATATGATTAAGTCACACTTTGACTTTTCTCTGCACGAGTATTACGATGTAATGTGACTTTTTCTAACACGATTTTGTTTTTATTATAAGACGAATGAACAATAATCACCTAATAAGGTTGTTTAAATTTTAATTTGTAATTAAAAGTGAACAATTTAAAGCATAAACAAGAAAATGAAAGTAAATTGACTATAACCCCCATCAATTATATTTGTAAGTTGAATTTTAAACACCTGTTGCCAAAATAATAACAATTTACGATTGAACAAAGCGCTATTTGTAAATGTGCCATTTATGTCAAAGATATAGAAAGAAAATCCATCATTTAAAGGCAATTAGACCGTGAAATTCAATAATAATAATAATAACAATATATAATATCTCATATTGATTTCCGCACACCCGACTGAGATCATCAAAGAAATATTTTTACTCTCTTCTCGAGGAATTCTGTTTCATTGATTATCAATTAGACTTTGTACGCGACAAAAATATTCACGATGAGCAATGTAAATGGAATTTCTCATTCCTAATTTACTTTACAATGAATTATGCAATTAAATTCAAATTTGAATAAAGCAACTTGAAATTCATGATCTGCTTAGAGCACCAAAATAATGAATAATTGAAATGGCATAACATTTGTATTTAACTTTAACAAGCTAAGTAAAAACAAATGGCCACAATGTTTCTAATTTTTTTGCTCTCTCTCGGAAATTCCTTCTTGAAATTCTCTCATACTTATATTTTCATCAAAGAAGAACATAAACATTTCTTATCAACAGAAAGTTCATCGTAGCTCACTATATATTTTTAGCTTCATTCCAATGCTTCGAAATATTCAAGCTACACACAATATAAAGTGAGTAAAAAGATTGCATCATAACGTTTAATCTTCATCTTCTCTATATCCAGAAACCATGAATCAAACCACAACTATTCTCTCCCGCACATTCACTTCTGTTCATACATATTTTCTTTTTTTTTATTAACTACTAAAGCCACAAAAGCAAATTCTTGCTTTTAGGGAGTCAACCGATATAAATTCGTAAATAATCTCAACCTCACTCTCATCACATTTCAAAAGAATTTTTAATTCAACATATGGATAGAGTAAAGCATTATTTTTGTGAGTTATGGTTGTGAGTAAAAGTAAGAAGCTGAAGAACGTGCCATCAAAAAGGAATTTTTTAACTCTCATTTCTTTCTCTTCCTCATGTCTTAATGTATGAAGAAATTCTTTCTTTTTTTTGTATGCTATAAAGAATAATGAGCTAAGATTGCTTCATTGAAATGTTTGTTCACGTCTGAGGATTTTGAAATTTTGTTATGCGTGTGTGTATATGAGAATTTTCGCTTCATTATATTTCTTTTTTACAAATCTTCATAGATTAAGTTAGAAATAATAAAAAATCGATTTTCACCCACACTTTATTGAAAAATGAAATTAAAAGAAAGAAGAAAGTGCAGCATTAAATATGAAATGAAATTTTTCATTTATTTACACAACGTTTTGCGAGTCTGAGAGTGAAAAAACAAATTCATCTCAATTTTTTAGCATATCGACAAGCAAGGAAGTGACGAAGAAGAAAAATGATAAAAATAATGAAATAATTTTAACGTCACGTCATTTAATGGAAGCCAAAAGCATTTTCACTTCAAAAGCAATTAGTTTTTCATTTTTTTCTTCGCTCGCTACCAAGCAAAATTGAAGCAAATATTTATTGAAGGATCAGAGAAAGAAAGCAATTTTCTCAACGCGCGAAAGCAATCATATTAAATATTTAAATCAGGAGCTTAAACTTTTTTTTATTGAACGATGATGATGAGATATATTAACCTAAATTTTTTAAGAGAATAAATATTTGACTGTATGAAAATGTACTTAAAAACATTTCCTTTATTTTGAAATGAAAATTGATTGCAAATTATCGCAATACATGCACAAACACGATTTATTCATTTCTAATTTATGAAATTTCTTACAATTTCAGTTTTTCTTTTTCGTCGCTGTTGGAAATTATTAATTTCTCTTTTATTCAATAGCTCCATATTGTGTTTTAATTTCCTATCTCCCTCGCATGATAAATTGCTGGCACAAATAAAATTTTTATGGATTTATTCACATTTTTTTCTGCTCAATTCAATTATATTCTACGCGCGCGAATTTTACAAAACACAATCATTTACACTTGATGAAAGACAGCTTTATACTGAAAAAGCGTAACAATTTAAAACAGAAGCATTTAGTGATTTCCATAAAAATGCTCTCTTTCTCTCGCTTATACTCTCTGCTGTCGTTGCTCATACTCGCGCTCTTCTCATTCTCTTGTTTTTTCTTCCCCGGCATTTGCATTCGATTATGATTTACACAAATCGTCTACCGCATTAAGATACGATTAAAGCCGCACAATTAGTCATGTTTTTGTGTGAAATAAAGCCATTCATTCAGCGAGTCGTATATGAATGAAAACAGAAAGAGAGCTCGGCATTCTGGCACAAATATTTTCCTCAGTTTCAATTAAGAAAAAACACACTCACGTGAACAAGCACATTTGGCCTTTTCGATGCATACACAAACTAGTTCAGTAGTTCCTTCCTTCATTCAATTACGCGACACATTGACATTCGCCATGTATATATTTTTATATACATGAAAAACAATTAACGACCGCCAACAAGTAATCATTACAACAATATATATTTAAATCTAATTTTAAAAGTTGTTGAAGTTTCTCTCTCGTTACATGCACGCGGCGCTATATCAAGATCAGTTATTGTCAAAAAGTTTCTCGTTCTAGTTGAGTGCGAGCGAGTACCGCGTGAATTATTATAAACTTACAATTTTAAAGTGCTGTTTTTTTAATAATTGTCTTAAACAAAATACTGTAATAAATTATACGCTCGCTAGAGCTCATGATAAGGCAATTTTTGTACAAAATTATTATCTCTTAGTGTTTTTTATGCTAGCATCTTTAAGTAGTGACTTTTAAACTTGCAAATAAATCAAATCGTAAATAAAATCAATTTGTGAGGCAATCATCAAATAACAAGAGCTTAAAATTTATGTTCAAACAAGTCTAATAACTCTATGTTTCATTTTGGCGTTTACATTTATGAATGAGGTCAAAATACTCAAAAAATTAGCTAGAAAACAAGATTCTTTTTCCAAATTGATACTCGTTATTCGACATCAACAGCTTCTTCTTTATAACTCATTGAGATACGAGTAAAAATATAACTTAATGATGACTCATTTATAAAATTGAATTTCGTGATCATTTTCTCTTTTTCTCCTGTCACATTTCACAATATTACATGCTAAAAAAATAATTAACGACTTAATGATCTAATTCTATGTCATTGTGTAAAATAATTAAATCATTGTCAAATGCTCCAAAATAAACAATTTTAGTGGGAGTTTTATTGTGAAAAACTTTAATTAAATTGAGAGTAAAAATAAATTTTGCTTGAGGAAAATCATTGAAGCTGTAAAATGACTCAATTACTGTCAATGTGTTTTGGTATGTATATCTGTCTATAAAATTGATTTATCTGTAATAATTTTGTAAACTCTATGGCAAGTGGATCAACAAAAAAAAAGCTTTAAATTATTCATTTGCATAACGTAGGTAATAAATAAAATCAAGCCATATATATTGTTTAGATGAAATATGAAAATTTACATTGTCATCATCGCTTCGTTCACTTTTTGCAGGTCGTTTGTTGAGTTAGCTTATAACATGTGTGTATTTTTTTTTCATTCTATTATACTCCATGTTCATCTTTTATCGTTTTGAAATGCTGTAGCTTAACGTTCGTGATGTAACAGGGCAAATAATATCCAAAATAAATAAAATTCAGCGCAAAATTTACATAACATTTGTATGTTGCCTCTCTCTTTGCTTACTATTTTTAAATTTTGGTTGAACTCTGAACAGCTATGAATACGGCTTTATAATAAAAATATATATTATTGTTGTGATAAAAAGCAGTCACGAAATAGCGATGATGTCATCATCATCATCATACAGAACAGTTTTTGTAGTTTTTTTATTTGTCTATTTTGAGAGCTCATGAACAACACAAACACCAACGCCAATGGCCTTTTATTTCTCTTTTCTTCATCTCTATCTAATATTTATGATTAATTTATTTTATGGTTTTTAATTAAAACAAATCACAATTTCTTTATGCTTCTATGCACCTGTCTATTTTATTCATGGAAAAAAGAGTTGAAATGTTTTTCATTTGATGCCAGAATACATGATTATTCTCAAAACACAATGCATATAGTGTTTAAAACAATAAATCAACCGCTGTGTGTTGGAAACAACTTTTTAAAGTTTATTCATTTCAAAAGTGCAAGCAAGAGAGAGAAAAAACCAGAATTGATTATTGCATTTTATATCATCTGGATAGTGTCATCGTGATATACCAGTGATGTGCTTAAGAAAAAAGAAAAAAAGACAGAGACGTCAATGTCAATGACCGTTATTAACGTTATCTGAATTCCTCAATAGCCTCCATGGCGACAAAAACAAATGATGATTTTCAAAGAAGAAGTGACATTAAAATATGTGTGCCAGTAAAGGTTGTTTTGACATTGTATATTCAAAATTTTTACTATTTACTGCTATTTATCACACTCAGATTTATGTCATTTAGCACATTTAGATGAGCACATTACATAGTATGTGTGTGCGGAAAAATCACAGTAAAAAAATTTTGAAATGCTGCCAAAATACACACACGTTTGTTTTGATGATGGTTGAAAACGTCTGGCTCAAAAAAGTATGCTGATATACTATATAAACAGTCACTTGATAGTACGATAAAGTTTTATAGTGTTCTGACTTTTGAAGTTTCATGATTGCATGCACGATAAGTTTTATTTAAACTGTTGTCAATTTTCGATTTAAAAAAAGCCTTTTACATGATTTTAATATTTTACATTCGCACAATAATCGCTTCCTCTGATTAAATCTATTAATAGCACATAAAATAAACTGCTTGTGTTTCTTTTGATGAACAATTGAGTTTAATTTTATTCTAAATATTGTTATGAAGTGAAGAAAAGTTTTGATGGCCAGCTGCTCTTTTGTACTTTGAGTACAAAAAAAATTGAATATTTAAGAATAATGAGGCAAAAAAGAGGAATAAGAAGAGGGAATTTAGCAATATATCGTCTCAAGACATTTCAAGGTATTTGTGAATGACGTTATGAACGTATTATGTTAAAAAAGACCGAGAAGAAGTTTTAACTGAATTTTTTTTTACTTCTCTTCTTGCCATTAACATTTTCATTTTCAATATGCTTTCGCTTATTATAAACTTTCTTATCAAAGACAGTTTTCGTTTTTTTTGTTTTCATCTTTATATAAAGTCAGAAAAGAAATTTACATTAAAGAATGATTCAAGGATTTTTTTCTCGCTCCATGGTTGTTAAATAACTTTTTTTTTCTCTCTCTTCTCTTTTATTGTTTCATTCTAAAATTCTTTTTTTTGTTCTACTTGTTTCAACATTTATATAAAAACCTTTTTTGTTCATAATGTTTTGAATACACAAATATACCCGTATGTAGTCATTATTGTTTCAAAAAAATTGATTGAATGTGGCTATTTTAGCTCAATGAGCGAAATTATCGATTGAATTGTAGCAATTAAAGCGAAATCTCTTACCAATAAAAGATCTTGATGGATAACTTTAGACACTGATTCTCTCAATTGTTGTGCCATTCCTCTCGAATTTAAATTTCTCGTAAATTTCCTTTCCGTCATTTTGCAAACTTTTCTTTTATTTCTTCAATAATTATCACTAACTCTTTTTTTTATTTATTAATTAGCTTTTTTCTCTTTATACATAAAGAGATTTTTTCTTTTTTTTCATTTGGGAGGTGAAAAAGAGATTTTTTTTATATTCGGCAAATATTTTCCTCTTCTTCTCTTCTTTTTTCACACAAAAAAAACAAAAATCGACAATAAATATTTTTTCTTTTTAATTTTATTTTACATAAAATGTACAAAATTTTTCACTATGATAATTTTAACTAATTTTCACACAATTTTGCTGATAATTAAACACTTTTAGGTTTATTGATTAACTTTTATTCTAAATTTTAAATGAAAATTAAGAGGACAAAAACGAAAAAGACGTCTTACTCTTATGAGAGACAAAATAATATGTAAAAAAAATCTTTTTGTTGATGAATTTTTAGCATCAATACATATAAAAATTTCTCTCACATATTTCTCTCTCAGTTTTTATCCAATGATGAGAAAATATTATTTTAACACATTTTAAACACAACAGACTTAGTTCTTAAAAGAGTTTTTGATAAACTTTTTTAATATTTTTATCAATTCATATGATATGAAAGTTAAACTTATTCAATTTTATGTAAAAAAATGTGAATTATATTTTTTTCTCCACTCTCATTTTTCTGTTGTGAGTATATGTCAGGGGAACGGATGCTTAAGGAAAAGTTTTGCAAATTTAACAGATTTTGACTTATGTGCAATATTTTTGTTTCATCACTAAATTTTACTATTTTTAAAAATTCGATTTTATTATTAATAAGTTTTGCCATTTATCTAAGTGTTTATTCTCCCTGGAATGAGAGAGTGATTGAAAGTGAATTCTAGTACTAATTGTCTACAAGTCTAGTATGAAAAATCATAGTTAAATATGAAATAATAAATAAACTTATTTAATTCATTTTATTATGTCATTTGAAGGAAATTTAGTGGATTATAATATGGTTTGATGAACAAAGTCATGATGGCACATAATTTAATTCATTTTCATTTAGAACTTTTATTTTGAAATTTTTAGAGAGATTTTTTTAAATTTGAAAATATGAGAGAAATTCAGGTGATCTTGATTAAAGTTTTTACAATTTTATTTAAAATTCAATGTAAATTTTACAAGTTTTATTTCAAGCTCAAACCAAGCCCACTTGAGTTAGAATTTTTATTCTACAACAATTTTAAATTTTCTTTGAAAATTTTAACATTTTAGACACTTTCTTCTTATAGCGAGAAACTTACAAAATAAAATTTTTAAAAAACTTTAATCCATACCTCATGTTATTTTATCACATAAAAACTTTTTAAGACAATTTAAATATATTTTCAGTTACAGTTTTATTTAGTCTTTCGTTTCACATTTGTTTCTAAAAGATATTCACAATAGAATTTTATCCAAAAATAGATCATTCCTATGCCACAATAAACACTTGTTAACATAAGTGGCATAAATGGAAATTTCTGATCTAATTTTAAAACATATTGAATAACAAATTCATAAAGTGGTAGAAAAATTATTCCTAAACAATACAAATTTTCATGCAATTTTAACAATTGCTGTCCTTTGTAAATTCTTTTAAATACATAAATATTAAATGCAACATAAAGTCCATAAAGCGATAATTTTACAAGAATTAACTCACTTGTAAATAACAATGGTGTTAAAGAATAAAGTCCAAAAATTGCTAAAAATAATGAAGAACTTGCTTCTGATTGAAAATGAGCTGTGAGCATTTGCAGTGGAATTAAAATCATTAAAATTGCTTTCTCATGCACATGCCATCCAAACATGAATGATGTTGCTGCACAAATTATCAGTGGTTTCATAAAGCTCTTAACTGATTCATTTTTAATGAATAAAATTTTAATGCAGCATGGAAGCATTGCAGCAGCAGTCAAAATAAATGTCACTTGCGGATGAATAGTTGGCAAATAAGTATGTTGAAATTCTTGAACCAGTCCTCCTGTGTTCGAATTGCTTTGTGGAATTTTCTTTACAATTGAAATTATTTTATCTGCAAAGTTATATAAAGCCCAAAAATTTGGTGCCCAATAAGCGTGAGTAAGTCCTCGTTTGAAAGGAAATAATCTTGATAAAACTTGTGGTAAATGATGAATAAATGGTCCAAATGATGCTGCAGTCACAATAGATACAATTATACCTAATTTAATTACTCCACTAATAAATTGCTTGATCGATCCATTACAGTAGAATTTGAGGAGATAAAAGAAATAAACTGGAGCAATATAAATATAAATGTGTTTCATATTGAGCAGCAATGTGTAATAAAATGCTGCTTGAAGATATTTTCTTTGAAACATTTTGCCACAACTAAGTAGAAGTATTCCAAATAAAATTCCATTATATTGAAAGTGAATGTGATCCACAAAAATTAATCCAATATTTCCTAGTAGCAAAGCTGAATGAAAAATCTTTTGGTTCTTATTAACATTTTTTAAGCATCTAAAAAATCTCATAATTAATTATAATCATTTGAAATTCATTAAAAAGCAACTTACTCTCGAACCCCAAGAAAATAGACGACGTCAGTAATAATTACTGATAGCCTTTGAAATAAAATTGTATTGTATGAAGCATAATTTAAATTGCCAACAATAAGCATCTCAGGATCAAAGAATTTTGCAAAGTGTGACAGTCCATACTCGAAATAAGCAAAAATTGGTGGATAATCTAATGTCCATTCTGATGTGTCTTCATAATACCAACTTGAAATATTTAATGAATGTGTAATTGCTAGCCAATTTCTATGAACTTCGAAATCTGTTGAGCGACTAAAAGTAAAAATTTGATAAATCAAAGAATTGACATTTTATTAACACTTTTTAACTCACTATGCTGGTATAAAAATTAATTTAAGAAAAGAAAAAGCAAGAAATTGATAAAACATTTCTTTATTTTGTTTACGTTGCCGGAATAAATTTTGTACTAAAAATTTTTGTTTACATAAAAAATGAATACAGTCATGTGCCATAAAATTACTTCTTAAAAAATTTTATTCGTTAAAATCTATGAATGACTTCAATGAAAGTTAAGAACTTGACTTTATTTTATAGGTTCAATGCCAGCAAATAAAAAGAATGAATACTGGTGGACGGAGAGGCATGAAATTTCAAATCAATGTGTCGCTGGAGCAGTAGCTTTTCAAGGTAGAAATATTAGAATGAAGAAGGATTTTTAATAACATTTCTATTTCGCTCTAGGTCGCTCTTCTCGAATGGAAGACACTTTTAAAATTATTCCCAACATTAATGGGAGCGATGTCTCACTTTATGGTATTTTTGATGGTCATGCTGGTGAATTTGCGGGTAATTTGGATAAAACAATTTTTAAATATGATTTTAGATCAAAATTTTCAGCCAAAAGCTTTTTTGATCTACTAAAAAAATTTGTTCAAAAAGCTTTTAGCAAAATTTTTTGTCCAAAAACCATATTCAAAAATATTCCAATCAAATTACATCTCTTATTGAATTTGCAGCCAAATATGCAAGTGACATTATCTTACCTATAATCGCTGACAAAATTTCTCAAGCAATGAGACAAATTCAGGATTTAAAAAGACCAAAAGCTGTTAATGAAAATGAATTTGAAATTGAAATTGAAGAAGAAATTAAAAATCCATACATAACAGAAGATAATAAAATTAATTATGAACTTCTTCTTCATGAAGAAATTATTGCAGCAGATCAAATTCTCACTGAAAGAATGTCGAGAGCATTGCTCTTTTGTGGCACAACATTATGTGTAGTTCTGGTTGATATTAGCAATAAAATGATAATTTGTGCAAATGTTGGTGATTCAAGAGCTGTTTTGTGTGATAATAAAGGAAGGGCAATTGCATTATCACATGATCACAAGCCAAATGATTTATTAGAAATGGAAAGAATTCGAGCAAATGGTGGATTTATAAGCAATAAAGAAGGCTGTTGGCGAGTTGAAGGATCGCTAGCAACATCAAGATCATTAGGCGATTATCCTTTGAAAATGAAAAAAGTCATAATTGCAACACCAGACATAATTTCCTTTAAATTTAAAGATTTTAAGTAAAAAATTTGCTTTGATTTTTATAAAAAGAAATTTATTAACTTAAAAATTAAATTTTAGATTTTTCCCAAAATTTATAATTATTGCTTCCGATGGCTTATGGGACGTATTTGACAATCAACAGGCATGCGATTACATGAAAGAGAAATTGAAAGAGCATCATAGCGGCGCAAGAAGTTTAACGAAAAAAGCATACGCAAAAAGATCAAGTGACAACATTTCAGTTATTTCAATAAGATTTATAAAACCAAAAAAACCTAAAACGCTTGCAGCACTCGATCCACTTTCTGGTACTTATGAATGGTTAAGATGAACTTATTAGAATCTAATTGGTACATTTTCGAGTATGTAGGTGGATTTTTTTCTAAAATCTATGAAAATTTCTCAGTCTTTTTAATTTTCGTTTTGTGCGCGCCTCTTTTCATAACCATAATTTTTTCTTGTTCATTCTTAATTTATAAATTTCTGTAAGCGCATCAATGAACTTAAAATACTACAAATCTTTGTAAACAGAATTTAATTTCTAACCAAAAAGAAAAATATTTATCAATAAAAATTATTTTGGAGTCAACTTGATTTTGGCATTTTTTAATTACTGCGCAACAAATTTTCCTTATCATCATTATTCATTGATGGTTGTTTGAATTTTCCGACATCTTCTTTTTCTACTTTAGTTTTTGACTCACGCCCTCTCATCATTTTATTTTCATCAGCACATTTTGTGGTGATTGCTGTTCGAACTTGACTTTCATGAATTCCGCACTTTCTTGTGATTATTTGAATGATATCATTGATAATTCCTTGATCCAGTTTTTCTTTCACTGGTTTATTTCTATCATGGAATGCAGGTGATGGCCGACCAGTGAGTGAACGTGAAGCTAAAATTTCACGAGGAAAGAGTGTGACCAAAAGTTTTCTCGTTGCCGATTTGTAATTTTTCCAATCAATCGCTCTTAAAATGTGTACTGGAACTACAGTTTGATTGCTACCAATGACAACATCACCTTCCATGTCAGCCCATTCTTCGATCAAATTTGATGAGCTGTTTGATCGTGCAAGTGGAGTAGAAGAAATTACTGAAAAGTTTGAAGATGAATGACTTCTACGGAAATTTCCTTCTTTTCGTGAACTTTCAATTGATGTGTTTGACATCATTGATGTTTGATCGTGATATGACATTCGTGAAGCACTTCGTCCACTATCATCAGCTTGTAATTCTTCAACTGTATACTCAACATTACTGCCTGTTAATGACATTGATGCATTTTCAGCATCTGCCACGGCATTTTCAATTATGAAAAATTGTTGATTGCCATTTGCTGAACCATTAGCAGCAACTTTTGATGTTGAAGTTCTTTTTTCGATTATGGCTGTAGTTTCTTGTGGAATTTGTTCAAATGGCATTCTTTCGTAATTCAAATTTTCGATTTTCGATTCAATTGCTTGCATGCTTCTTCGCATTGACGAAAATTCTTCGGTATATTGTTCTAACAAGAATGTATTTGCTTTTGCTTCTTTTCTCAATAGTTTTTGTTCATTCAAAATATGTTCATTGATTTCAATGAGTCTTTGCAATTCTCTAATTTTTTCATTCAATTCAGCTGATGATGATGAGCTAGTGAGTCTTGCATCAGTTTGTGTACCTTGATCATATGTCATTGGTGGGCAGTATCGTTCATAAGTCTTTTTTGTATGCAAATGTGGTGAAGGTGATACAACTCGATCATTCGTGACACTTTGAGAAACACCTGACCAAGCTGATAAGGAAGAATCATCTTCAACATCTTTACGTGTGACATCTGAACTGCTTATGCGACGACGCTTTCTTGCTTGCATTTCTCTTAATTTCAAATTATCTTCAGCCATTTTATTGAGTTGATTGTATTCATTCGAAATGAAATTTTTATCATCTACAAAATAAATAAATTAACTTTACTTAGACTTCTAGAACTTTTAAATATTTAACTTACTTGATGCCATTACAACAGTTGCACGTCTTTGTTTATTATTCAAATTAATTATAATTAATTTTCCAGTTGTTAAAGTTTCTAATTGAGGATTTCCAATAACATCTTTTGATTCGACAAGTGCATAAGAATTTGTTTCATTATTTGACTCAACATCGACAATAATCCAATAAATTTTTTGCTGTTGCTGTTCTTGATTTGTATTTTGTTGAATATATTGGCGGTTAATGATGTATCTTTGTGTGTGTGATGGTTGTTCTTGTTTTACCAATTGAACATGTAAATTTTTCACACCATTTTCAGCACCATTTGATATATGATTGTTGACTAAATAATGCTGAAGTGTTGGATTTTGAGTTGTGCCATTACTATTAATCAAAATGTGCTGCTGTTGCAAACTCATGTTGTGAACTTTATAAGGGATGAAACAGAAATTTTTAAATTATTCACTCACACACTTAACGTATTATTTTCAAGTGAGAACGAATGAAATTGAAAGGATTCTTATTTAATTACTCAAATGATCAATTTTTAACTTTCAATTTGACTTTCTGATGATTTTAAAGACTCTCTACTTACTTTAAATAATTTAACTTTTAAAACTGATGCAATAAGAGATAATGAAAATTTTTAATAACTGTAATATCTCTTTAATGCTTTGCTTTTTGCAAAAATTTACTTTTTAACACATTACACTAAACTTTAAGTTAATATTAAAATAAAATTACTTTATTAAATAATTAAAAGCACATTAAATTTAAGAGAAAAGTTTTTTAAATGATCTATCCTTTAAGCGATGTTCTTGAGGAATGACAAGAATGAATTTTTTCCGAGAATGAGATCCTTTCTAATGGCGATATTTATCAATTATGTCACACAGGTAAATTTTATATTTTCATAACAAATTTAATACTTTTTTTTAATTGAGATTCAATTATTTACAAAACTTAGTCTATATCACAACAAAAATAGATGAAAATTTTATTTAAAAATTTAAGCAAATTTCTTGTTTCATCATTTATAAATGCAATATTCTCATGAAATTTCCCTCCAAAAACTTAACACACATACAGGAATCACACTTTTCGATTTCTTCTGTGTTATGCTCCTTCTTGTATTTCCTTCTCTCTCACTTTTCTGTTCTTTGCGCCCTTATTGGATTTTTTTTGTTCCAAGAGTTAAGGCAAGAATTGCATTTATATATTATTCCAAAAGGATCATCACTAAAGTATAAAGTTTCTCAAGCTCAAAAACTTAGGTAAGAAATTTTGTATTTTTCTTCAAGACGATCTTTTTTTCTAATTAGGATTTTTATATGTGCATCTTTGAGGCAGTCAGCAATTTTTCCCATTGTTTGATTATACCTTAGCATGTATTTTGTATCGAAGAGGAATATGAATTTTCTAAAGAACCTCTTCATAAATATTTTTTGTGTGTGTGCCATTTAAATTGCAGGTAGAAAGATTCTTTTTTGATAATAAAAAATCGACTGCGCTGCATTTCTTAAAACTCTTCTTCTCATTCTCTATTGATTTTATTCTTATTCTGAGACAATTTGTTATTTGATATATCAATGCATGCTCAATAAAATATCTTGCACCACATATGTCAAAATTTTTTATCCCGTTAAGAGGAAATTGAGAAATAAAATTTTTATTGGAATAAATAGAATTTTATTTTATCACATGTTGAATTTTATTACAAGATTTTTAAGCAATTTATACTGTTCTTTAGAAATAGAATGATGACAAGATATGTTTTCACAAACTTCTTTTACTGCATCATATTCTTTATTTTGACATGCATTGACTAAAATTTCTAGCATTAAAGTCAAATTTTCATCAAGAAATTTTGAATTTTGTGAAATTGATTCAGATTCAACATTTTCTTCATTATTCCATGAATATTTTTCCAAAAGTTTGATGTGTGAAGGAGATTGTCGACTAGCTGGTAGTTCAAGAATTAAAAGTAACAGCAAGCGTGTGACTTCAATTCTTGCAATCACTTTAGTGTACATAAACTCACACTTTCTTTCAGTAAAATCGTCTGATATTTCAGTTAGTTTATCTAAAGCCGATATAAAATTATTTTGTTTGATATCTTCAATTGATGCTAATTCGAGTTCATGAATTCGATGAGATGGTGAGTGAAAGTCACTTGTTACAGTCAAATTTTTATTTATTTCTCCAAACTCTCTTATTATGCATGCTTTCATAACTGGATCTTTTTCTATTGATAATGATTGTGAATAGCACCTATATGCACCCTGTATTAAAATAAAGAAATAATTAAATGATCGTAAAATTGTGTAAATTGTTTACCTCTAAATTTTCATTATTATTCACGAATCCCAATTTTGTCTTTCGATCATTTGCTTTTCTGAAATGACGAGCACCCTTCAATAATGCTTCAACATCACCACCTGATCCTTCATTGCATTTTGCTACACCCAAAAAGCACAATCCGGCATATTCTGATAAATAACTGTTATCAAATTTATAAGCTAATTGTTGAAATTCAGAAATCAATTCTTTTGTGTCTTGTTTTCTAAAATTTATAATAATTTATTATTGAAAATGTCATGATTACAATTGCTTTCACTCACTTGAAAACTACTCGTTGAATTCTTTTTAATTTATTTGCTGTTGTTCTAAATTCTTCAATTAATTCAGACATTTTATTTTAATTTCTTTATTTTCTAATTTGTTTTGAATTATTTCGTCTTCACTCGAGTGTGAGTAACAATAATATATTGATGACCTTAACGTATAATATTTTAAAACTTTTTAGTACAATTTGCTTCAGAAAAAAGTCGTGCACGACAAAAAATAAATAAAATTTAATTTTTAAATAAAAACAAAATGAAGCATTTAAAGTTCTTATCGAGAACAGTACTTGTTAATAATAACAATATAGAAGAAGCATGTCGTGTACTTAATAGAATCTTAGGAAAAGAAGAAATTTTTGATCAGTACCGAAGAACTCGATATTACGAAAAACCTTATCAGGTAGAAAAAGTTTTTAATAATTTATGCAAATTAATCAAAAGCATGCATTCCTTTAAAAGACAACATCTGTTATATACATCATCATTTTATTTCATATAAAAATATTAAAAATTCAAACATCCAGCTAATCTTTTCACCCCTTTTCTATTATGAATAAATTAATATCATTTTAATATAGCAATAACTCAATTTACATAAAATTCATTTCCTCGTTAACTTTTTAGGTCCGTCGTCGAATCAATTTTGAAAAATGTAAGGCAATTTACAATGAAGACATGGACAGAAAAATTCAATTTATATTGAGGAAAAATCGTACAGAACCATTTCCAGGGCAATATTAAAACTTGCTATAAAAAAAGAACGCAAATAAATTTAATTTAGTGAACAATAGATGACAACATGCCTATATTTATTACAAACCTTTTTCAGCTAAAAATTATTATTGCTGTGAAATAATTTGATGCGCAAAAGAGAAACAAATAGTTTTGTTCCATTCGAAAATGTTTAGTTTCTTTTTATTTTCAAATTTTATTGATGAAGAGCTGAGAATCGACACAATTTTTAAATAAAACAAGACACACATAATTCCACTACACTTCTCCGAATTCAAGAATATTTGTTTCTTTAATTTAATGAAATTTCATGATTTCTGTATTATGTACAATCAATCATATGCATTAAAATTTAACATAAATTTACTTATTTTATCATGTATGTGTATAAAAAATGTTTTAGCATTTTTTGTTTCTTCTCATTATCATTCGTTTTAATAAAAAGCAAAGTTCTTAAGTTACATTATAGTGTGCAGTCTCTCAAGATCCTTCGTTTTTATAATACACTCAAAGGAAAGGATAAATGTATTCACGATCTAATTTTTTTTACTCTGAGTGTTTCTTTTACATGACAAATATGAATTTAATTTGAGTTTTTTATTCTCTCATAATTTATGTTTTACTGTTTTTTTTTGGATTTTCAAGATTTTTCATAGTAGTAGGGTTTCATAGTTGTTTGCATATAATTAATTATTTTCTTTCGAAACACAATTATTTACCACTTCAGCTTATGATTATTAAACTTCATTTCTTTTTCTTCAATCATAATCATAATCATCATCATCTGTTTATAAATTCACGCACTTTATAATAGTAATTATAATATTTAATTTTATAATTTTTTCCAAGAAAATTTTGCAAGAAAAAGAGTTTTTGTTTGTTTGTAGGAAAAATTCTTATTTAAGTGTATAATGTCTCTAATCCTAACATAAATTTGAATGGTTCTTAGAAAGAAGCAGCAGTTCATTATCATTATTATTTTTATTTAAGAAGAGAAACATAATGTTACTATATAATATTTTTTATAGTAAACCTTCTGTAAACACCAACAAATTAAAAAGAAAAAAAAATAATTGTGTAGTAGCGAGTGAAAAGGAGGAGGAGGAAAAGTTTTGCAGAAAAGTAAATTATAATGTGTTTAAATTAAATCAGCAACATTGCAGGGCATTTCCTCAATAGTAGTATGATAATGTTGTTCCAATTCTTGTAATGCACGACGATCAGCATCCGTTATAAAATTAATAGCAACACCCTTACGTCCGAAACGACCACCACGACCGATTCTATGAAAAGAAACAATAATAAATACGATGTTCACACATTTAAATAATTTTTTTTCAAACACTCACCTGTGAATATAGTTTTCCCTAATACTAGGCAAATCATAGTTGATAACCAAGGAGACTTGTTGAACATCAATACCACGAGCAAGCAAATCAGTTGTAATGAGTACACGTGAAGATCCGCTTCTAAATTGTTTCATAATCATATCTCTTTCGCGTTGTTCCATTTCTCCATGCATAGCAGAGACAGTAAAGTTTTTAGCAGTCATTTCTTCAGTTAACTGATCTACCTTACGACGAGTATTACAGAAAATAACAGCTTGGGTGATACTCAATGTATCATATAAATCACACAATGTTCCCAATTTCCACTGTTCTTGCTTAACATTAACATAGAATTGGCGAATACCTTCCAAAGTCAACTCCTCTTTCTTGACCAATATTCTCACTGGGTCACGCATAAAATATTTACTAACTTCCAAAACTTCTGGTGGCATAGTAGCGGAAAGCAAAATGACTTGAACGTCATTTGGAAGCTTTTTGAAAACTTCTTGAATTTGATCTTTAAATCCGCGCGACAACATCTCATCGGCCTCGTCAAGAACAAACAGCTTGATATCAGCTGTACGTAAAAATTTACGTTGAATCATATCTTGCACTCTTCCTGGTGTACCAACAACTACATGAACCCCTTGCTCAAGATTTCTCATGTCCTCACGAACGTTTGTTCCTCCGATACATGCATGCGATTGAGCGTTCATAAAATCACCCAATGCAACAACAACCTTTTGAATCTGAGTAGCCAATTCACGAGCTATACAAAACAAAAAGAAGAAGATATTATCAATTTCATATTATTACGTATATATAAGATAAAACTTACTTGGTGCAAGGACTAAAGCTTGACAACCGCGAACGTCAGTATCAATTGTCTGCAGGATAGCAATGGAGAAAGTAGCGGTTTTTCCGGTACCTAAGATAAGAAATATTAATCGTAATTGATGAACAATAAGACAACGCTGATTTTTTGCTTACCTGATTGTGCCTGAGCAATAACATCACGACCACGAATGCAAGGAATGATAGCTCGCTGCTGAATAGCTGAGGGCTTTTCGAAACCATAAGCGTAGATTCCGCGCAAGAGTTTCTCTTTTAAGTTCATGTTATCGAAATTATCGACAACTTCGTCCCAGTTAGATTCGATGATGCCACCGACTTCCATTCCAGCTGGTCCATCGTAAGTTTCTTGTTGACGGTTATCATCCATCTACAAAATAAATCACTCATTTAATACAAAGTTTAATACAATTTCATAAGATTATAATTTATAGTAAACAAGCATCCACGCTGGAATTCCAGAGAAATGTTGGATTATGAGTCATAATTGGAAATGGCTTTTGAAATTTCTCGTCGCACAACATAACCTAGTTTCTTGATCAATAGCAAATACGAAAATTATTTGCAAATATTTTTCAAATAAAATTAGTTATTCTGCCATATTTGATTGAGAACCTTGACTTGAAATAATAGTGCATGAACAGAAAAAGTGTATGCGATCAGAGGAAGTAGAAGAAATTCGAGTAAATCTTTTTCTTTTTCGACATTAAAATTTCAGTCTAATTTTTTTGTTTAATTTCACTAATTTTTACACAGACTATCACTTCTTTTTTCTCTTTTTTGAATGCCATAGATGCTTGTTTACACTTTTAAACTATATTTATCACCACAAACACTCTTTTATCGTACATTTTTTAATTTTTTTTGTTCTATCTCGTTGAGAAGTGTAACTTTGAATAAGTCCTTGTGGAAAAAGACTTTAGCTTTACAGTTTTGTCACTAACACATCGACAAATTTTTAGGTGCAAAACTTTTTCAATTTTTTTATGACAGTTATAATTTACTCAACAGAAATTATTTTTAAACATTTTTAATTTAATAATTGCTTTAATTTATGTATTAAAAATGTTTAAATGAATGCTATTAATGATTCAAAATTTGAAAAACGATAGTAAAAGCGAATGATTGAAATTTTAAAAATGTTCAGTACTAGATTGTTTACTGTGAAAAAATTAATATCGAGAAAGTGGAATTCTTAAAAAAGTAAATTATCATGAGCAGGTAACATTATTTCTTTGATATTTCATTAAAATTTGCTACCCAAGACTTTCCGTGAATGATTTTGCCTAATATCAGGCAAATTAAACTATTAATTTAGCCGAAAAATTGTTCATGAAAAATGGCAAAAAAATTCATTTCTATTTTATTTTTTATAACAAAAACTTTTGCGGCTTTATTTTGTTGTATTTACTCTTAAACAATTTGATTCGATTTTTAGATATGATGAAAATGACTCTGCAACAATTGATGGGTTTATCATCGAATCTAATTGGCATGAGATTGTAGATAATTTCGATAACATGAATTTAAAAGATAAGCTCTTGCGGGGAATCTATGCTTATGGTTTTGAAAAGCCTTCAGCTATACAGCAACGAGCCATCATTCCTTGCATTCGTGGGCTAGATGTTATTGCTCAAGCACAATCTGGTATATCTATAAATTTATAACATCAATGATATCATTATCTTGTATTGTATTTAGGCACTGGAAAGACTGCTACTTTCTCTATCGCTATTTTACAAAGAATCGATACAACAATTCGTGATTGTCAAGCTTTAATTTTAGCTCCAAGTAAAAAAACACTATTAGAGTTTTTGATTTAATTTAATAAATTTATATTATAGCTCGAGAATTAGCGATTCAAATTCAGAAAGTTGTCCTTGCTCTTGGCGATTTTATGCAGACTGAATGTCATGCGTGTATCGGTGGAACAAATGTTCGGGAA
Organism: Polypedilum pembai; assembly: GCA_014622435.1. Lineage (NCBI taxonomy): Eukaryota > Metazoa > Arthropoda > Insecta > Diptera > Chironomidae > Polypedilum > Polypedilum pembai. Next base: position 64,217 of record JACWBX010004383.1, read on the forward strand.
GATATGCGAACACTCGAGCAGGGAGTTAATGTCGTTGTTGGTACACCAGGTCGTGTATTTGACATGATTCAAAGAAAAGTATTGAAAACTAATAATATTAAGCTATTCGTTCTTGATGAAGCTGACGAGATGTTGTCGCGTGGCTTTAAAGATCAAATTCATGACGTATTTAAGACTCTTCCAAACGACGTACAAGTAATTTTGCTGTCTGCCACTATGCCAGTTGATGTTCTAGAAGTAAGCAAATATTTTATGCGTGACCCAGTAAAAATTTTAGTTAAACGTGAGGAATTGACTTTGGAAGGAATAAGACAATTTTATGTGAATGTTGAGAAGGAAGAATGGAAATTGGGAACATTGTGTGATTTATATGATACATTGAGTATTGCTCAGGCTGTTATTTTTTGTAATACTCGTCGTAAGGTAGAGTTTTTGACTGAAGAAATGACTAGACAAAATTTTACTGTCTCTGCTATGCATGGAGAAATGGATCAACCTGAAAGAGATATGATTATGAAACAATTTAGAAGCGGATCTTCACGTGTACTCATTACAACTGATTTGCTTGCTCGTGGTATTGATGTTCAGCAAGTCTCTTTGGTTATCAATTATGATTTACCAAATAATCGAGAAAACTATATTCACAGGTAAAAAGAATTTATTAAAATAATAATACAGTTGCTTCAATTTAATTTTTGTTATCAATTTTAGAATTGGACGTGGTGGTCGTTTCGGACGTAAGGGTGTTGCTATAAATTTTGTCACAGAAGAAGATAAGCGCACCTTAGTCGATATTGAACAGTTCTGTAATACAAAAATCGAAGAAATGCCTGTGAATGTTGCTGATTTGATCTAAAAAACTTTCTCGCATGCAAGACGCTTTTGATTCCTTTTTCAATTTTACAAAAACTTTTACTTTAATTAATGACACAAGAAAGTTATTTCAAAAATGAAATTACATGATAGCAAAGCATTGCTATCTTTAAACTATACCAAATGAAACCATTGAAAACTGATTGGCAACTTGATCTGTGTTTTAGTTTTAATAACAGAAAAGAAAGGAGATTGAATCTTCGTAATTGATATATTTTTTAAAATATTGATATTCAAGTGTGACAATTATCGCACTCTAATTAACACACAAGTATTATTATAATGTAATCTAGTCAAAGTATGAAAGCATTCAATATTAACTTTATAATAAAAAGACAATTAGAATAGTATTGAAATAATAATTATACGCAAAATATGTAAGATGTTAATAATACACTGTCTAACTAATAAATTTCTGTAAACTTTTTGTGATTTGTGGTATAACTTTTAAAGTCCAAAATATTATTCGTAGTAACATATGCTTTTTCATTTTCTTATCTCTTTTCTTTCACGTGAATAAAATGTGCTGAAACTAATGTTAATATTCTCACACAAGTAATGAGTTTTCGTTATCAGTATAAGTATATTTAATTTATTGCACACTTAAAAATTTTATAGTCAAAAAATATATGAATGAAATTGCTTTTTTGCATAAATCAAAGTCTTAAAAATTACATACTAATCAAAAATCAATTTTGTTTTAAAACAACTTAAATATCTAATGGTAAAAAAATCTTTAATAATCATGAATGATACGTCTTAAATATTTCTTCCTAGTCTGATTAACTCTTCCCATCATTGGTCATATTTTGTACTTAAAAACTTCTCAAACAACTTTACTTATAGATGTGTCTTTTTTGGATTGAAAAAATAAATATACATTTAAAATATGTCTGTGGAAGGTAGCATTACTTGATATGAACATTCATAAATTAAATGAATGCACAACCGAGTATGAAAACCAGCACTAGAATCGGGAATACTATATAAACACTCATACGAGGCACACATTGAGACACTAGGAGACTAACATCATCTTCTTCATGTTCTATGCCGTCACGAGTGGGAACTTCAACTATTACAATTTCGTCAGAAAACATTTGAACTTTAAAATTACAAGTTGTTGAATTAATGCAATTCTTTGTTTCACTCAAGTTTGCATAGAGATATGATGGTTTCCAAATATCGAACACGGCATGAATATGATTGAATGCGTCATCATTATCCGAATAAAATATATAATAATAATATCCATCTGTACTAACTTCATGCTTAGAGACTAAATGAGCTCCTTGCTCTAAATATTTAACGCTATTGCAATTTTTTGATGGTGGAAAATATTTTGCTACTAGAATGTTGCCGTCAAAACATTCTAATAATGAATTTTCAAAGCTTGAGATCGACTCTGATTCATTTCTCGGCTTATAATGCGGTGCATTACCGCCATGAATACCTCCTCGATCGAGTATAGTATCTCTTTTTTCTCTAGCATTCATTTGTTCTTGTCTTTGCTTTTTATTATGATGATGTTTGTGTGAACGCTTGGGCCGTTGCGTGTTGTCAGCATTTTGTTTCTCATGCTTTTTGTTATGATTTTTTGGTAGTGTTTTATCTTCGTTAAGTTGGTTATCATTCATACTGTCACGTTCCGAAATATGTACGTTCTCGTGATTTTCATTTTCAGCAGAATTATCTTCTTGGTCTCCCATTTTCTCCGCATTAATGGAATTCTTGTCATGCTTGAGATAATTATTTGAGATATCATGACGCTTCTTCTCTAATTCATCGTCAAACACCTCTCCTCCGTTATCAAATTGCGATTCATCATCGCTTGGAATGATTTCATTTGAGTTGTAGCGAATATTTTCTTCTTTTGTAATAATATCTGGATCTACGATCTCGGCTGCGGTTTCGAATGTCACTTTGACCTGTGACTTTTCGGAGTTATAGGCTGCACCAAATTTGTTCATATTATGCTCTAATAAGCCGCACGTTCTCAAATTTCTTTCGCCTTTCACGACCAAAAGCCGCGAGCCTTCATATCTTGAACATACTTTTAATTCAACTGTGGCGCCAGACACCAAATAGAAACCCCAGTATTCAAGTGTGTCGTCAGGTAGTATCATTGATTTCTTAAGTCTAATATGTTTGCGTGTCTTTGATTCTTCAGGCATGTGATGAAGTTGAAATGCACTAAAACTCGTATTCATTTTGAGCAAATGTTCTTGGCAAAATATTGTACTGATGCCTTGCCGTACTTCTAATACATCAGACTCAGCTACAGAATATATCATGTCTTTAAATACTTCATGTTTTAAATATAGTGGAAGGATAATAAGAATTGTTGGAACGATTGCGACTAAACAACAAAACGCCAAAACTCTTTTAACTCCATGCATACTGGTTCTTTCTGCAATTAAAGAAAAATACATATTTCATGGTCTTAAGAGTAGGTAGGTGTATGTAATCGGAAAGGAAAAAATATTTAATCAAATTAAAACACGTTTTTGTTCACGGTCAATGAGAATATGTCATAATAGCTCAATAGATACTTTTTATGTCTTTTATAATAGCTACCGAATGTCGTCTTTGTTGATGATAATGCTATTTTAACTTATATACTTTACAATGTAATTTTTCTTTCATCTCTTTTGTATGAGCTTGTCAAATGAAATTTCTTTAAATAATCATTTATTTAAACAACAATCACATTCTCATTTATCACTTTATCTGGTGCACAAATCAACATAAAGTAGTTCATATAATTTATTTATTTTATGATTATAATGACGGGAAATAAATAGGAAAGGAAAATTAATTTTCTTTTTGCACAAATAATTAAGATAAGACGTTGTTAAATGATTTACTTACTTTTCTAACTAGATTGAGCAATAAAAAAGAAACGCGATTATACTCGCTGATGAGCATAATACAATTAGCTTATTAACATCAACAGGGAAAATGTTTAAAAAAACTTTTCTTTTTCTACTGCGACAACATGAGATTTTTTTTCACTTTTTTTGTTTGTATTTTTTTAGTACTAAATATTTTCAAATTTTCTGAAACGTTACAATGTGAAATTATTTTAAATTTATCTTATCGAATCATTAAATTTATTGCCTTTCTTGCTTATCATTTTCCACTTAAATCCTAAATTAGGTAATTAACTAAATCTGCATTGTTTGATAACTTACTTGATGATGCATATTTATCTAAACTAATATCTAGTTGATAGTTGATTTTATAATATACACTCGCATTCGTTTGAATATCATTATTATGATTATCTAGTAATGTTACATTAGCCATGCTTTTATTTTCACTTTTATTCTTTGTGCAAAATTTTATATTTTTTTCACTAGCTAAAGTAGAAAGCAAACTTTACGCAACAAAAGTCCGATGTAAACTGAGAATATATATCAAGCTCTTTGTATTGAAGCGAGCAAGCAAGCAATTCAAGTTGTTTCTTTGATAAATATGAACCGGTATTAAGATAATAAAGAAAAATTCTCGAGCACTTGAAATTGCTTTTTGTGTGATATGAACAGCAGCAACACAACGTGATTGAAAGATCAATTTTCGGATAATGTTATCATTATTCTATGAAACAATGTGACTAATTTTGCAGAATGTTTGAAGGTAATGTCGATAAACAGTTAGATAGAGAAAAAAAAGAGATAATTTTTAATACTTAGTTTGCGAAATGAGTAATGAGAGAGACTTTATTATCACCCTTATTAACAAATTGTAGACAATTTTTAGTTATAAACTAATTTTCCTTGCATATATGAACTTAGAATGATTTGAAGTAATTTATGAAGTACGAAGAGACGAGAATCCATTAGTCAACAGCTTCAGTTGGGATATGTTTCGATGTTTCAACTGCTTCATCCACATTAACTTCATTATTCTCACTACTACCCATGGCATTTTCGAAATTTTGGACTAAATCTGGAATGTCGACTTCTTCATCATCAGGACGATTACGAGTTGCGGAAGCAAGTTTTCTCAAATGAGAAAGACCATCAGAACCTAAATGATTCAAAATTCCTGGCAGCATTTCAGCAATCTGAATGAAAAATATATTGAAATGATGGTAAACAAATCATTAATTGCATCAAAACATAACCTGATTCATAAATGAAAAAGATAGCGCGCAATAAAACTTACATTCTTAGTTTCAGCATGTCCAGTTATGGCAAAAATGTTTGATTGTAGTGATGCTTGCGTTCTTGGATTATTAAAATGAATCACATTTCCGTCATTTTTTAACAAATTAACTTCTTCAATTCCAGGAATATTATTAACAGCCAATTTTTTAAGAGTAGATTGCAATTTTTTGTCATCTGTTGCTGCACTTTGATGCACAACCTTCTTTTTTCGTCTTGGCATTCCTTTAAATAAATTAATAAACATTGTTTATAAAAGCTAATTATCTCGACATATTAATTAAACAATCAAGAGAGTAAAGATTTATTACTTTCATTTCAATTAATTTTCATGTGGTCATTATTTTTTGTTTTTCCTTATTTTAACATGTCTTTTCTTACCTTTTCCACCAATACGAACTTCTGCCTGTAGTTTCTTTAATTTTTCAGGATTCATATTTATGTATTAATATGAATAAAATGAGATATAATAAGAAATTCGAGAGAGAGAGATCAAACAAAGATTCTTCTTTCACTTGGCTGAAGTCAGTACCTCGAACTAACGCACAAATAAAAACGCGCGCTCTTTTAGAACAACTTTTTTCATACAAAACAAAATTTTTATTCAATTCTTAATTTTCTTGAGCTCTCTAAAATAATTCCTACATCGCAAGGCATATTTAAATATTCTTCTGCTTTTGTTACAACTTCCTCTTCATAATCAAGAACATTTTTGATGGCATATGAATTGTATTCTTCTTCTAAATATGTGATAAATAGAGCATTTTCTTGTGTAATTTTTAATAACTCATTATATTCCTTCATTAGTTCGTCTAAACTCTGCTCTGTTTTTGACATTGTTAACATAATTTTGTCAATGGGAAGAAGAACATTATCAGGAATAGAGAGAAACTCTTCGATCTTTGAATTGACAACTTTATCGATATCTTCTTTGCACTCTTCTTTGATTTTTTCTGAAACTTCTTTTGTAGCTTGTGTGATAGTATCTTTCATTTCTGGCTTTATATCTTTTAACATATCATAAAATCGATTGTTCATGAACTGCATTGCTTTATCTATTTGCTCATTTATGAATTGAAAATCTAAAAAAGTTTATAAAAGTTAAAATAAAGATATTTAGTTAAAATAAGTTCATATTTACTTTCTTTCTTGAAATCCTGTAGTGCAAACTCGTAGAGTTCAATTTCATATTCATCTTTTTCAAATTGATTGTACATTCTTCTGCTATTTTAAACTTTTTAATTTTTATTTTTATTTGTTAGTTTTAAATTTTTCAACTGACAAATTTTATAACAATTATAACAGAAGTTTTTTTAGAACAACGTGAGAGAAAATTTCTAAGAGAGAAAAGTTTTGCAATTCTATTTAAAAGTAATAGAAATTCTAATAAAATGTCATCACATTTCATTGAAAATTAGCCACAATCAACGATGGAAACTAAAAAATATCAAGGAAGTTACAAGTGTAGCTTTTGTCAAAAGATTTTTATGCGAAAAGATAAATTAGACCGTCACTTATATATTCACACAGGAATTGTAAGTTAACAAAATTTTTATCTTTAAATAAACTTTAATAAATACATTATTTTAGAAAGGATATAATTGTAGTTATGAAGGCTGTGATAAGTCATACACAAATTCATCACATCTTAAACGACACATTAAGACATGTCATGAAACAAAACCAAAAATTTATAGTATAATTTGCAAACATCCAGGTTGTCTTCAAGGCTTTACAAATGTAACTAATATGAATAGACACTACAAAACAGCTCATGAAAATCCATTACCTTACGAATGTAGTCATTGTAAAGAAAAATTTCATAGAAAATTCCAACTTAAGAAGCATCAGAAGAGAGCACACGATATAGGAGAATATACTTACACTTGCGAAGAATGTAATGAAGGATTTTTCAATAATAACTTTTATCATCGACATGTTGCATCAGTTCATAAAATAAAAGAACGAATATGTATTGATTGTAAAAAAGTACTTCCAACCTGGACGATATTTGTCAAACACCGTCGTGTTTGCCGTAATTCAAATACTCAGGGAAAACGATTTACTTGTGATCTGTGTGCAAAAGAATTTACAATTAAACAAAACCTCAAGATACATATGAAGCTGCACATACATCAAGGAACTGAAACGTTCGAGTGTGATTATGAAAATTGTGGTAAATTTTATAATGCTAAACGTAATTTGATTGCCCACATTCGATCAAAACATGAAGGCAAGCATTTCATGTGTACTATTTGTAAGAGTAAATTGTCAACAAAACAGAAACTCGATGTTCACATGGAAGCTCATTCATATCCAGAAAAGGTTCAATTTCTAAAGAAGCCAAAATTCGCAGTTTTAGTTGGAATTCAAATGCATACTAAAATTGAAGATTTGCTTCTTGAATGTGTTCAAACAATACGCGAGTCAGCCGAGTCAGAATTTAGTGATTACTAATAAAATTTATATTTATATTATGGATTTCTAATAAAAAAAGCATTCTACAATGAATTTGTTATTTTTCTCTTTCTCATCTGACTCATCCAATCGTCAAGTTGTTGCTCAGGTGTCTTAGGATAAGGCAAATAATAATGTTCAGGTGGTGTTCCTTCTTCGAGTTTTACAAAATAGTGACAATGTTTGTATTCTACCTTTCCCATTCTTCCCTTCGCGTGTCTTCTAATTCCTTTGAAAATTATTCCTTTACCCACAAATGATTCAGCTGTAAAATAATTTCTTTTATAGTGAAGAAGTAAACTTAGACAAATATTAAACTTACAGATCCACAAATTACTTTTGAATTCAACATTATGTTGTTTGACTGCAATTTCTTGAGCTTCTAAAAGTGTTTCTTTGATAGCTGCAGCACCTTTTTTAAGTTGAAAGCTCAATTGTTTCACTGCTTCATCTACTGTCATTCCTCGAACAAATGCCGCAATGTACCACATTTTCTTCGGACTGTATCTAATGTTATCTTTTTGATGACAAATAAACTGCAAGTGATAAAATTGATATTAATGTATTTAATAATCGATTGATTGTACAACTTACTGCAGGTCTTGGTTTTTCACCAGGCAATTGTGGTTCAAAAATTTTCTTATTTTGTCTCAAAAACGATGTTGGCTTCTGACTATGTCCTGCATTGCTATTCTTTGCATTAACAACTGTCGATGTATGAAATAAAGCTCCAATTTGAGAATTTATCAAATTTACTTCATTTCTCATTAAAAGACTTGAAGATTTTAATAAATTCAACATTTTTCCTAACTTTTCTATTATTATTGATAACCAAAGAAGACTATCATAAAACTGTTATAATTCTAATGGCGGTAAATTTAAATTATGCAAAATTCGTAGCATGAATTATATTTGATCGTTGTTGTCATGGTAATAAATGTTTTATAATCAAAAAGTATTTTGTTCTTTAAATCAAACAAAATGAGCAGCAGTCATAATCTCAATGAATTATCAGAAATTCAAACAAAAATTATCATCGATAGAGTCAATCAAACAGAGAAAAATATGAGTATACTCTTGGAAAGTATTGCATCTCTCAATAGAAAAACATCTCGCACTAGAGATCGTGCAGATGAGCTATCAAAAGTGATTAAGACCATTGCAGATAGTGATAATCATAATGAGTCAATTAATGCTGCAATGGATGAATTTTCAAAATTAATCGTTCATTTAGCTGATATTGAAGATGTTAAAATTTTGAGAATAGAAGATAAAATTATTGGTGAATTGATTCAACAATATGAATTCTTTTGTCGCAATGCACGTGAAGATGTTAAAAATTTAGTCGCTATAAGAGATCGTGAGATAACGAAAAGAAGAAATATTGAAGTTAATAGAAGGTCACGTGGCACATCAGAAAACGAAATTATGTTATCCAACATACAATTATCAAAAGTTTTGAAAGAAATTTCTTCACTTGCAGAAACTTTTGAAAAGCAAAAGTTGAATGACATGAAAGAAATTATCACTAATTTCATTCTCATTTATCTGAAATATTTTTCTTCTGGTCTAGAAATTTTTACAGCTGCATACGAAATTATTTCAAATATTGATGAGAAAGCTGATTTAGAGGTATGTAAAATGTATAATTTACTTCTACTTAATTATTTCTTAAACTAATTTTTATCTATGAAAAAGCATTACAATTCTGAAGTTAAGAAAATTAATAGGGTACATAAAGAATTTTCAATTAAAAGCACACACATTATAAAATAACCATTTAAAATTTTCCTTACATATAAAGCAATTTAAAAAGCATCTGGAAAATGAAAACAACACAAGTAACAAATTTAAATTTATGAGAGCATTCAATATGTTTTCTCATTCAACATCAAATCTTGATCGAATTGGAAAGAATATGACAAGAAAAAGTCAAAGCATGGGCAAGAAAAGTCAAAGTACGACTTCATTGAATTCCATCGATTCTAACGAATCAGACATAGTAAAAGCTGAAAAAGAATTTATTGAAGTAGTAAGTTTGAATGAGTTTTAACATGCAACCAGTATTAATCAATAATTTTGATTTAAGGACACCAAATCGAGTGCAGAAGAAGACGAAAGCGATATTGATGATGATTCAACTTTAGTAACTGATAGTACGATTACTGAAGAAATAAATCAGCAACAACAACCACCTAAAAGTAATGTGAAACATACAAAATAAATTGTATATCCTTAGAAACGCCCTAAATATGGATTAAACAAGATTATTGGAATAATATTTGATCAATATGGTTTTATAAAGTGATTTTCAAAATTTATTTATTACTGTATGTAATTAATGCATGAAGAAAGACTTAAATATTAAAAACATTAAATAGCGATTTATTTGAAGAGAATGATAATTGAAATGTTTAAAACTTAAATATAAAAGATCCTGTGCACATAGATTTGGTTTCTCTCACACAAACACTGTTCCTTCCATCTTATTGAGATGTTTATTTAGCTCTGTGTCCTTGAAAATTATAATTAAATTAATTAAATAATAAAATCATTAAGGATGGGTGTAGTAAAATAAGTCTAAAAAAATCTTTTAATGAGAATAAAATTGGAGTGGATGGGGTGAGTGTACAAAAGAAAATTAAAAGTAATTGCTGTTCATGCCACTCGTGTCGCTAAAGGAATTTAAATTTTATACATGTTATTTAAACATGATTTTTTTTAGTGTTAATTCTCTTACTTGTCAATTGTATTTTCAGAAACGCCAGCCTGCTGCATTAATTCTGAAATACTTTTTTCTAAATCATCAATACGATTTCCCATCTCGTCAATTCGTCCAATTATCTGTTCGCTCATGCATTGAAACTTGTCTTGCACATTTTGCAGTAGATTTTGAACCTATATATAATGGAAATAATAATTACGTATCATGTATTGCAATTTTATATAGGATAAACAATTGAATTCAAAATTATTTTCTTACATAAATAATTAACTCCTCGTTATTCTTTGGATCAATATTACTGTTAATCGAGTAGTTTGTTTGCTCCATTTCGTCTATTTCACTTTTACCAAACTCACTCATTCTCTGTTCAAATATAAATGGCAGAAATCACAAAATGATAAACTTCTTTAGAGTCTACTGAAAAATTTGTTTGTACTAAATTCAGTTCTAAACAAAATAAATTTTTTTAAATCGTTTGAATATTTTATTTTTAGTACATTACATGTATTGTTTAATGTTGATGTTATCTTTAAGTCAAGAAAAATATTACTTATTTATTTGAATCACATTGAATTCTGATTTTTTAGTCATCAGATTTTTCAGGAAATGTTAATTCCGGAAATGCAGAATAATAAGCGATTGTTTCTGGTGTTAAAACTGTTCTTGAAATGTAACTGCTTAAGTTAGATATTTGAGATGATGGAGATGTCAATGAATTTAATGAAAATGACATTTTTTCTTTTTCTTCGAGGAAATGTTTATAAACTCTCAATGTATGAATTTGATCTTTTAAGAAATGAGGATCATTACTACCTGAATAAGAAAAGTAATTAAAATTTAAAATAAATATGAAATTTTCTGAAACGTACTATATAAAACCATGAGGCACATTAAAAGCTCATCTACAGTTATCGTGTTAAGAAATACTTCTACAATAGTTTCAAAAGCCTCACCAAAGCGTTCATTCTTTGGCGCAGTTATGTTAAAATCAATAGTCGAATATTCAATAAAATCTTTTGATAGAGCTGATGGTGAGATGTTTTCAAGGTATTCTATGCTGTAAATGTCTTGTGTCTTGTCATCCTTTATTGTCTCAATTTGATTTGTTACAGTTCTATTTGCCAAAACATCAGAATAAGTTTCTTTTGATTTAAAAGGTTTTCTTTCTCTCTTCATTTTTCTTAATTCTGAAATTTGAAAAATTATTAGCGAGACTAATTCAAATTGAAATAAGTAATAACTTACGAAGATATCGAGGATCATAATCGACATGTTGAGCTATTTTGTTTTGAAACTTTCGTTGACATTCTTCATTTAGGAAGAAATTTGCGTAAAGCTTTGTCTTGTATACTCCTTCAATAAAATCGTCTTCGTCGAGTGAATATTTGTTTGCAAGTATTCTGAATGGAATTTCTCTGATCGATTGACTAATCGCTTGAAATTCATCTTCTTTTTCTGCCATTTTCTTTTCATTCGAGTTTAATTATTAACTAAAAAGCAACACTTTGTTTATTTTTGATATAAAATATGCTTACTATTATACGAAATCTTTTATTATAGTGATAGTACTTTAAATATTTATTTTAAAATATTTTTAAAATTGGAAAACACGAAAACAAAAATTTGCAAAACATTGAAAAAAGAAATTTTTTAAATTTTAAACGTTTAGTAAAAATTTAAAAATTTTAATAATGATGCATTGAAGTTCTTTGTCTTAATGTCATGCGACACAAGCTTCTTTCCGCACTTTCTGCTCTCTCTTCCGCTGTATATAATTCTTTTTCTATACATTTAATTCGTGATTTCGAACGAACAATTGCCAAACTCTAAAATTAAATTAAATTAAAAAATGACAATAAACAAATTTTACAATGTCAATTGAAATTGATTGATGACTTACCTCTTCATAAGATTTATTTTTAAAGTCATGTAATTCTTTTTTCACTTTTTTAAGCTCATCGGAAAGAATTTCCTCTCTTGCTTTAATATTTTCATATTTATTGACTGTGTCACGCAAGTTCTTTTCCAGAGTGCGGAAAAGATCAAGTGTGGTGTCATTTGCTGCGCTTCTTTGTAATTCCCTCTCAAGATATCTGATTACTTTTTGATATTTTTCTGCTGTTGTTTTAAGTCTTATTTCAGCTTCTTTTTCTGCTTTTTCATGTTCTTTTACCATTGTCTGAAAATAAATTTTATTTCAATTTTTCATGTCATAATTTTTGCAATTTTCATACACACTTTTATTTCTTTATCTAATGAATCTCTAATAACTTCTAATCTGTTAATTCTTGTCATTTTCTTATCAAGAATTTCATCGGATTTTTTTAATGCTTCTTGATCTTCTTTATTGTATTCGTTCTTGCGACTAAAATCTCTCACGCTGCTGTCAAAAGCTTTTTTGTAAACTTTTATTTCTTGATCAATCAACGAACGTGTATCTGCAAAAAATCCTTTCAATCTCTCTTCTTCTGCTTCCTTCTCTTTGATTGACATTTCTTCTTCATCATCATCATTTTTCTCAAATCGCACTTTTCTCTTTGATGCCACTGATATACCAAAATCTTTTCGAACACGCTCAAGTTCTATTGCTATTCCTTGTATAACAACATCAGGGTCAGGCTTTTCAACTTTTGGTTTATAAATTTGAAGTGTTTGCATGGGTAACTGATCAACATCAGTATATATTGGACCTTGTTCTCTCTTTTTCTTATACATCTTCACTGATCAAAATCAAAATTCAAACTGAAAGCTTAATTGAAAAAAAATTGCAATGCTAAAATAATTACTGACGACAAAGATGATAAAAATAAAAAGAAGAAGATAGAAAGTGCAAGTTGGATTTTTAAAGAAAGTTTTTATTATTAAACCTTTTTTAAAATTTGTTACATCGATCGATCGAAATCAAATTTTTTAAGCATGTGTGTGTATGTCATCATTCTTGTTGTTAATACAAAGAGAAAATATGCATATCTCCAAAGAAATAGTGAATAAGAAATAACAAAGACAAGAAATAGAAGGACAAAAAGAAGACTAAAAAATATTAAAGAAAAGGCAATCAATTCATATGATGAATTTCTAATTTAAATAAATATTGCCCGGGCTGAATGTTGATGTTGTTTTTTTTCTGGTAAGCTTACACATTCCACACCACAAATCATAATGTATGTATTTATGGTGAGTATCTAATTTTATTTATTAGCAAAGTACAACTGGTTGGGACTATAAGGGAAAATTTTTTACAGCCCATCTCATCATCTCATTAAAAGTACAATAATTAATAAAAAAGTTTTTAATTTAATATTACGGTAAAAATTGTTTTTGTTGTGTGTATGTGTGTGTAAAAAGTATTTTTCAAAATCCTTTTCCGTGTTCTCTCAAGATTTTTTGAAGTAGTAAATTTTTATGTGTGTTTCAAATTGCATTTTTTCATGTTTTATTTTTTATTAATAAAAATATTTTTATTTTATTGATCAAAAATAAAATTTTCGTCAATCTCTCTTTCTCTCGCGCGCTGCTGTTTTTCATTTCATAAAATTAGTGTGTTGAATAGTTGAAAAATTTATGAACGTTCAATTGATGATTGGCGAACGGTTTCCGAGACAAGGTAGAGTTGGCTGCCGGGAACTGTTGATGTTGTGACGAAAGTGCGATGTTTTGTGCGGACCAAGTTCAAGTTGCTCTCTGCAACATCAGCACGTTCTTCAGCTGCTTCCAATTCACGTTGTACACGGCGGACACGAGTAATTGATTGAGCTGAAAGACCCTCCTGAAAAATGCAACATAAATTTTAGTAAAAGTTTATGTTTGGCTTCATTTAAACTTGCCTGTTCAGACAATTGACGTTTGTATTGTGCAAGTCTGGCATTGGCCTTATCCAATTGTTCTTGCAACAACAAAACATTCTTTTGATCTTCCTCGCATTGAATGACGATCTCCTTGACAGTGCGTTCCTTCTTTCTCAAAATCTTGATGGTTTCGGCGTGATTCTTCTTTTCTGATTCCAATTCGAGTTCTAAATCGCGAACTTGAGCTTCCAATTTTGAAATAGCACGTCTGGCACCAACAACAGCATTAGCTTCGACTTCTTCAAGACGAACTGAAAGATTCTATAGAAAAATTGAAATTATTATCTTATATTATTAGGAAAATGATAAGAAATTTTACTTTGACTTCGACTTCCAATGACTTCTTGATTGCTTCAATCTTGACAATGCGTTCTTGTTCATCATGAAGAATTTGGATTGTGCTCTTAAGCTCCACCTGATAATAATTGATTTAATTTTCATGCATTTCGTTTTAATTTTATAAAAATTTTACCTGTATTTTTTGGTAGCGCTCATCACTGATGCGTAATTCACGTGTAACTTCTTCATAATCTGAAGCCAAGGTGGCGAGTTCAGCTTCAAGTTTGCCACGAGTGTTTTGCAATTGAATGTTGATGGTTTGCAATTCTGAGTTGCGTGTGCCTGCTTCTTCCAATGAAATCTCGACTTGACGCTTAGAACGGAGAGCTTGGTCATAGTTGACGCGCAATTCTTCCAATTCACCAGACAATGATTGAATGCGACGTTGAGCAATGCTGTATTGATCGATGGTAGTTTGCAATTGGCGTTGGAGTTCTTCATATGAAGCAGTGATTTCAGTCAATTGCAATGACTGTTTCTTGATGACCTTCTGCAAATCAATGTTGGTCTTGTTTGCAACATCCAATGACATTTCCAATTCAGTAATTTGGATTTGCATCTTCTTCTTGATGCGTTGAACTTCGCTCTTCAATTTAGTTTCAGCTTCAATGACACGTGCATTAAGTTGTTCAATTTCAATGCTTGTTTGCTTGCTGAAAATTTAAAGAAAAATAAAGTTATAAAAGTTTTAACAATCTGTAAAACGTCAGAATGGAAAATAATAAAAGTCGACCCACATAATTCATTATAATCATCTTTCTTTTTCTGCGGATTGATTTGACTAATAAATTTCAAAACATAGCAAGTGTGAGAACAAACAACTGCTGTCAAACTTTATTTTTAGAATTACTTTGGCAATGGTTACAAAATTAATTAGTTATGAAGAAGGGAAAAGAGCGAGAAAAATATGAATAAATGAGTTCACAATCGTCTAAATGTTTGATCAATTTTAAAGGCTTTGTATCGTGTGTCAGCAAGGTAGTCATCAGTGTGATTTGAGAGAGTATTGACCTCGCCTCTCAATTTTGACAAGTGACGTCCGAAGGTGCGTTCAAAGCAATCTGATTCTGTTTCTTGCTTTTTGATTCGAGCTTCAAGAATTTTCAAATCATCAGCACGCTGTTCACGTGAATTTTTTCTAGCATTTTGTGATGGTTCTAGTTCTTCTTCATCTTTTTCTGTCTCAAATTTTGTATTCATTGCTTGCTCAATAAGTTCTTGTCTTGATGGCTTGCAGCCTGCAGAAAGCATTCTAAATTTTGATCGATGATTGTCTTTATCTTCTGCTACACCTTTTTTCATTTCATTGAGATGTTCAACATGAGAATCTAAAATAATGTCCTTCAATTTATCTTTATCCTCAAAGCGAGTTTTAGTACGAGGATTGAAAAGACTTTTACGTGTAAAATCATATTTTTCAGCTTTTCTAAAATAATGATTTGTGTTTGCACATGTTTCACGAATGTCCTCCAATTTACTCTCGATTTCCTTTCGCATTTGAAAATCACGTGGACTCTCATAAGTGGCCCTTTGTGAGGGATGAAAATCTTTCATAATGTCCTTCGCCCTACGTTCTGCACGTAAATTAATTTGAATCATGTCTTCTTGCGTTAGATGGCGGGGAACAAAAGGACGATGACCACGACTTTGACGAACATGTTGAATGGGAATGAAAGGAACCTCAGCGATACCTAAGCCAGGAATTTTTAGATCGACATCATAAACTGGCTCATAATAAGTGATTGTATATCCTGATCTATCGCTATAGTGAGGTCTAGTCAAAGTTGGATAAACTTTGGGATAAGCTGGCGTTTTTAAAACACTAAATTCTTCCATTTTCACTCTCAAATTTACTTCTGCTTACTTCGACGTTTGCTTTACAACTGAAAAATTTTCACAACGAGAATCTCACACAACGACAACGATGAAAGACGACTCAAACTTTTGCTTATTCAAGGTTCATTATTACTTGTTTATATACTCATTATAAAATTTAATTCTACGCCTTATAGAAAATAAAGTGATAGTTTCGGATCTCGTGCATGTCAGAGTAAAAATTTATTTGCAACAAATTTGATCTAATAATAGTGATAGATGTCGTAATTTTCCTTGCCTGCCAAAAATCGTTCATTTAGGCTAATTAATCATTAAAATTATTTTTGTTAGTAATTAGGTGGAAATATGAGCGTTCATTTACATTCATCCATGAATTTTTCATAATTTTGACACATGTCTCATTTTATTTAAACTGAATTTTGTCTGTACATCGACGCTTAAGAATTTTTATGTCGTCTTGAATTTTGTCTATTAATCTTTTATATTTTCTTCCATAAACTTCAGTCATCACATTTTCATCCATGTATTTTTCCAGTCGCTTGACTATATTTTCATTTTCTTCCTTTTCCTTTTCAATTTCAATTTGATTTTCTCTTAAAATTTTCTTGCCTAATCGTTCAGGTGGAGGTGAAGGAGCTCTTCTGATACTTGCTGAAAGGATTTTATATTTCATCTTGTGTGGAAATGAGTCTTGCTTTCGAATACGATTATAAATTGGATTTGTGTGATTATAAACATCTTTGAGAATTATGTCACAAATTTGATCGGCTGTTTTTCCTTTAATTTGTTCTCTAACTCGAGGATTTAAAATATCACGATGTTTCAAATCTTGTTCCTCAACTTCATTGAATAAGTCATTGATTTTATCACAAATATTTTCAATTTCCTTTGATGCAGCTTCTCTTTCACGTTTTCTAACCATCGCATCGATTTCATCACGAAATTTCTCATCAACAGGATCATCAAATGGCTGCAATGCTTGACGTTTTCGACGTTCACAAATGTCCTCACAACGAGGAAGTTGAACACCTCCAGTTGTGATTGGATGATAATAGACTACAGCATAGCCTAAACGATCGTTGAACACAACTCTTTCTACTCGATGTGAATTCATTGTTTACAGATTATTGACTGAGGAAAATTATCGGTATGCAACAGGTATTTATTGATGTTTAATAACGAACTACACGTGTGTGATTAATTTGATTATTTTTATTACTTTAACAAATCTTTATAATCTCTCACAAGTCGATTAATTCGATGAGTTCGATATCGAACGTCGCCAATCATTTCGTCAGTATTGTTCAATAAATTTTCCGCTTCATATTTGAGTTTTATAATGAATTTTCTGTAATTATTATCCATTTTTCGGATTTCACCTTCTTCCCTTGCTGACTTAATTCTTTGCTCTTTGTTGAGTTCTTGTCTTTGCTTAATTTCATCAATTGCATTCTCATAAATTGTCATCATTTGTGACTTTCGACTGAGAATATTTTCTTTCTTTCCATTACTTCTATCATGAACATGTGTGAGAGGAATATAATTACGATTTCTTTCAGCAAAACCGTATCCAGTTGGTCGATATGGCATCAAGTTGTAAGTAGGCGACGAATGAATAACACGATAGCAATGATATTTATTATTTGAAAACGAATATGTTCCTACTTTGCCACGACTGTATGTTGGATGAATTGGATTTTTTCGCTTGATCGTGTCCCATGTTTCTGGGATTTCAGCTTCACTTAGTTTTACTTGTCTTGTTGCTATCATATTAGTTAGAGTTTTGAAAATTTAAATGTGCAGTTGCTTATATTTATATCGAAAAAGTATATTTTTAGATGAAAAAAAATTCTTTTCAACCTTGATCACTAGCGAGCCAGAGAGAGAGGAAAGAAAAGTAAGCGAAATAAATGTGATCAATAGGAAATGAGTAAAAATTTATTAATCGACCTTTTTAAAATGTTTCTCTGTTTACAAAACAATTTCTTTTTCATCCTTTTCTTCTTTAAAAGCATTTGATAATTCTTCAATACGTTTATATAATTTATCAATTGAATCACAATAAACTTCAATTTCATGGATTGCATCTTGACGTCTTTTTGAAATTTTGTGCTCACAACTTTCATGAATGTCTGAAATTACTGATTTTGGTTTTTCTTCTGGATGTTCTTCATTCTTTTTTGTCTTTATGCAAGTCTCATAAATTTCCTCAACATCATGAATTACATCATTAACATTTCTGCTATGTATAGAATTTTTATAGCTCGGATAAAGCATTTCATTACGGTTATAATCAAGATCTCTTGCTTTTCTAAATAAATTTTTGGCTTTTTGACATGTATCATGTAGCACTTCAATTTCCCTTTCAATATTTTTTCTTTTCAAAAAGTCACTTGGTGTTTCTTTTAATTTCCACACTCGTGTTGGCTCTGGCTTGCATTTAGGACGAACACTTGGTAAATTAATTCTCTTTGATCGCTCGAGAATTTCAAGTTTTGTGTCGCGCATATGTGGAGTTGGATAAAATGCAATTGCATAGCCATAGCGGTCATTATAGACAACTTTTGAAACTTCTTTTCGATATTGAGACATGACTTAAGTTATTGAAATTAAATTATTGACTAACAATTAGATCTCTCTGACAGTCAACTTTTTAAATGAATGAAAAAGCAACAAATTAAGCGAGCACGGTCGAGGAAGTGAATCACACATACACACGACCATGAAAAACTTTTAAAGTTTTAAAATTAAATTTTATTTTTATTTTTCTTTTGTTTCGAATTCAAAGAATTTCGTAATTTCAACAATTTCGATTTAAATCAATCAGTCGAGTGTCTTTTTTTTTTAAGAATAGTCTTCCCTTAATCTACGAATTTCACGCTTCAATCTTCGCAATTGTCTTCCGTACATCGTTTCAAAAAGTAATGCATCAGCCGCACGCTGACTCATAACTTCATCATGGTGACGCTTAAATTTATTATAGCTTTCTAGACCACCACGTGGTGGTGATGGATAAAGATCTTTTTCTAATGGAAGCTGTTCGAATTTCTTTTCAGATTTTTCTAATTCAGTTGTGAGTTCATCTTTTGTTACTGGTTTTTCTTCAACTTCCTTTTCTTCTTCCTTAACAACAACTAACTTTGGCTCTTTCAATGGAACTTTTGTAACTGGTTTTGGTGCTCTTGCTGCACGTCTCAATGCTGCTAATGCGAGTTTCTTTTGTGTCTTTCCTTTTTCTTCAATTTGTTTTTCATAAACATAATCAACATTTTGCATTACATCATCGACAAGAACATCACAAATTTCATCTGAAGTTTTTCCTCGAAATTTTCCCTTCATTCTTGGTGAAATAACTTCACGTCTTTTTAAGTCAAACTTTTCTGCTTTTTCATAGCATTTTTTGATGTTATAACAGGCGTCTCTTATCTCATCCATTTTCCTTTCAATGATTTTTCTCTGAATAAAATCTTTAGCTGCTTCACATTCACCAGGTATCACTACACGACGAACTTCATCTTTATTGACTGGACGTCCTGCTGGTTTTAATTTTGCTAATTGTTTTCTATCTAATGGAATAGTGTATGGCAAATCAGCCATCTTTAATGGAGCAATTTTATTATCCAAATCAAAAATTGGATCATAAAAAACAATTGCATAGCCACATCGGTCATTATAGAGAACATTCTTTACTTTTCCGCGACTATATGATCTACAAACTTCATCTCGTAAAGTCATCTTTAGTCTCTGTTTTTTCTTTTTATTATTAATAACTTTTCAATTTATTCGATCAACTGCTTGTTATTTACTGACTTCAGAATCAATTCTGAATTTGAATTTATAGGAAAAGTGTTGTAATTAATAATAGTTTTAGCTATTAATATAAACAAACAAATACAAAAGGAATCAATTCGGAAGAGACTTTATTTCCTTATAATTAGAAAAAGAAGAATTTTTGTGATCAACAAAGTTGCATTTGAATTCTCAAAATGGCTGTCATTATAATTTCAATAAGAAAATATTCAGCTTCAATGAAATATAATCATTTCAACTGTAATTGCTTTATAATCGACAATAATTGAGATGTAGGGCAAGAAATTTTAATTAATTGATAGAGAAATAATGCAAAATGGCACTTAATGAGAAAATTCTAATGAATGCTTAAAGAAAAACAACAATTTATCGCAAAATATTTATAGTTTAATGTGCCAAATAATGTTAATTGACTTTTAATTTGATAATCTTTATTAAAATAGAAGAATTTTGTGTTTTATAATTAATTTGTTCATTTTTGTCTTTTCCTTTCTAATTTTCTATCAAAAAGAAAATCTTCAGATTCAACCAATGTTCTATTAATTGTATGCAATCTGTACCTTGTATCGTTCAAAAATTCCTCAGTCTTGTGAGTGAAACTGTTCAATTCCTTCTTAACATTTTCCAGTGAATAAGACACTTTTTGACAAGCATTTGGTTCTGGTGAACACTCACAAGCATGTTTATTCGGACGCGATTCACTAAGTGATCGAGCCGCACGTCTCGTGCGCGTAGTTGCGTAACACTCTCTCAATACTTTTGCGTCATTTTCACTTGTTTCTCTAATTTTCTTCATACTATCAGCGAGCAAAATATTTCTAATTTGATTAGCTGATTTGCCCTTGATAGCTCGCTTTAATTCAAGAGGAAAATTTTCACGTTCCTCTTGAATCATTCGGCGTTCGCCTTCTTTGTAACGATAATAAGTGTCCATTTCTAAATTTTTAATATCTTTAATTAACTGTCCTACGTCTTTTTTATACACTGCCTCAAGAGCACTCGATTTTGGTAGTTTTCTTAATAACTTTGTCGCGTCTGCTGTTGGAATTGCACTAAAGTACGATCTTTTAACATCAAAATTATTGATATTTTTTTGAGCACTAGCTTGTGATTTTACTGCGATTCTTTTTAATTCTTTATCGTTATACAACTTGAGCGGATTTTTCGGATCGTACTCTAGAATATAACGTTCATTTGTCCACGGTAGGTGAGGCAACTGAAGATTCTTTTCACCATGCTCCGACGAATCTCGACGATCCAAATAATCGATCATGGGTTGGTAGTAGTTCATCGAGTATCCATACGTGTAGTCATAGATTTTTGAGTGGGGATGTCCGGGTTTGTATTCAGTTTTCGCACGATGTAAATCGGATGGTGTTACATGAATCCATATGTTCGCCATTTTTTCTCTCTCTCGTTCGCAACGATGCTCTTAACTATGTTTTACTTTTTATTCTATTTTATATGTGTGCAGGAAAACAAATTTCCCCTCAAAATAATCAAGTAAATATTTTTAGCTTCGTAAGAGCCTAGTTTAATTCAATAAAAATCTTCTGTTTTTAAATTCAAGACAATGTGAGTCAGCTTTTAATTTGCAAATGATTGCAGTTTCGATGACTTGATTCAATTGAATGTGATTGAGAAGTTTAAGAGACAATTGTATTCATTTTGAATGAATAACCTTGATTTTAATAATGAAATGCTCTCTCTTTCTCTCACGTTCTTGCTCAAATTTTAAATATTACGACTTGTTTTTCAAAACAATTGACAGACGTTGATTGATGTTTTCAATGTTTTCTTTCAGCAAATTTCCATCCCTTGAAGAATGCTATAAAAACTTTAAATGCTAATCGTCGTGTGGCAGTGCTTAAAAAAGTAAAGCAATTTCCCTAATTCTTTCATTAATCTAAATTACTTTCCCAAAAATAAATCTTTTATGCTATAAATGAATTTTGTTTCCCTCAATTCTCTTTCTAATTTTCTAAGAGAATTTTAAAATTGCAAATGCCAAACCGATAATTACTTTTTCGTCACTTTAATCAATCAAGTATTGTGTGAGTGTGTGACGATAAGAAATTTTTCTTCTTTCATCTTTTCATTCTGACGCTGTTGTATGTTTTGATGCCAAAATAGCAAAATCTTATTTTTAACTACTACTCACCGAATTGTTTCAACCTCTTCCTCCTTAATGCGAATACGATGTTCAGCGTCACTGCGGAATTGAGAGAATTCGGCTGACAAGGATTGTGCACGCTTCTCTTCAGCTTTGCGACCCTAAAATAAATTATTTAGTTTTTATTTGCTGTTTGTAAACAGAAAATAATTTAAAAAACTTACAGCTTCAGCTTCTTTGTATGCGGCAGTAAGTTCTTCACGTTCATTCTCGAGACGACGGATCTCAAGTTCATATTCATGAAGACGACGAGTTAATTCACTGATGGTGTTCTTTGATTCACGGAGATCATCTTTGAAGAGAAATTTAAATTAGAAAATTATTTAAAGAATTTAAGATTTAATTTACCTCCCAACTTCTTATTGTCACGTGCCAATTGATCCTTTTGATCACGTGTCTTGTCCAATTCATTTGTGATACGTTGGATTTCAACTTGTTTGTTTCTGAGATCACGATTTGCGGTCTCAAGCATAACAATGTGTTCTTCCAAGCGTGATTTCAAGTCAATATTGGTCTTTTCCAAGATCTCAACACGCTTGTTAAGATCACGAGCAATTCCATTAGCCTTCTCTAAATCAATGATAAGAACCTCAACTTCAGTGGTCAACTTTTGTCTGACCTTCTCCAAGTTGTTGATTTTAACAACCAATGAAGCAATGTGTTCTTCTTGTTCATTGATACGAATTGTGAATTTGCGACGGATTTCTTCAACTTCTTCAACACGTGCAGCGGCTTCAGTTTCATATTTATTCTTGTACAATGCAATGTCACCATTGGCTTTGCTCAATTGACGTTCCAAATCCAAACGAGCTTCGGACTCTTCCTCCAATTGAAGACGAAGTGACTCCAAATCGGACTCAACTTGACGCAAAGTAGCTTCCAATGATGAACGGCGACGTTCGTCTTCTTCCAAGCGACGACGAGCGTCTTCTAATTGGGAGAGAACTTGGGATTTCGAGTAGGTAATGCTCTCAATGTTCATTTTGAGTTCTTGAACTTCTTTGACTAAATCGAGATTTTCTTGAGTGATGCGCTGCTTGATTGATGTAATATCGACGATCTGACGATTCAACTCCTCAATTTTAACATTGAGTTCGGAAATTGAGACTTCGAGTCTTTCGATGGTTTTCACATGAATGATTCTTTCCTTGTTTGATGATTCAGCTTGAGCAAGCAATTCGTAGATCTCAGCCTGGAACTTGGCCTTTTCCTTTTCAGCTCTAAAAAGAAGTACAAAAAAATAGGTCAATGTAATATGTTGAGATAGGACTCAAATTTACGAGCATTGTGCATTTTCTTAGATCTACAACAACTTGTTAATTTTATGACGGTGATCATTTTACATCCAAAATGTATTTACATTGAATCATCAAACTACTTTTGTTTCTGTATGTGTAAGAAATCGTCATGAAAATAATTTTTCTTTCTTTTTTTACATAAGGCGTTTGCTTGGCATATTTGGCCCGGAGTCGACTCAAGAGCGAAAAATAATTTTCTAAAAATAATTTTTTTCTACTTTTCTTTTCTGTATGTATGGTTCGAAAAATTGGTGTATATGAAAGAGAAAAATGTGAATATTTGTGTGTGCAGGCATGATTGAATTATTTTATGATCACTTTTTTCTTACTAAAAATGTGCATTAATGCATAATTTTTCTCTTTAAAAATGTGTTTTATTATTGCACATTTTCACATTCTTAATTGTTTTTTTATTTTCTTAAATTGAATAATTCAGAAGAAAACTTGAAGAAATTTTCAATGTGCAATTTAATGACAAATTTTATCATTTATCTTCTAAAAGATCATCACATAATAGTGGTTGAGAAAAACAAAAGGAAAAATTTTCCTCTTCTTCACTCAAAAAAGTGTCTGTCACAATCCCACAGAGAAAAATCTATTTTTCCTCAAAATCATAGAGCACAACATGACATTACAAGTTTTGACCTAAATCTCTCGCATTTTGTAACTTACCTGGATTTTGCTTTGGAGAGAGCATCAATTTGTTCATTGAAATCAACAACAATTTCTTGATGTTTCTTTTTCAACAAGTGAGCTGTCTCTTCTGATTCCAAATGGACATCTTCAAGGAGTTTGCGCAATTTTGCTAATTCGGCATCACGTTTGCGGCTGACTTCCAACTGAAAAACATTAATATTTTAATTCATTTTGCATGTTTCTTGTTAATTGAATGATTTATTACATGGCTCTCAGTACCACCCTCAGCTTCCTCTAAACGTTCACTCAATGAAAGAACTTGTACATGTAAATCGGCCTTCTCACGTTCAATCTGAAATTGATTTGTAGAAAAGAAAATGCAATGAAGTGAAAAACTATTCAATTTTAAAGTGGAAATTCACTTAATTCTTTATGAATTTTCCTTTCTTTTTTGATTGATTGCTAGACATTTATGAGTTAAATAAGTTGTTGTGCTTTTTAAATAGGTTAAATTTTGAGGATTTGCAGGTTTATTTTATGAAAAATAATAAGCAAATGTAAAAGACCAATGTTTAATTGTTTTTGAAAGGATTTTGATTAGATTTTTTGCTTTAAAAGACTTAAAAATGATTCAAATTATAGTTATTCTATGGATCAGAGCTTTTAAATTACTGGTCCGTAGCCTGTAGTCAAAATCTACTGTAGCCTAATGGATACTGTAGTTAAGATTTACTGTAAAACAAAACCAAAAGCTACAAAATATATTCTACTTTTACAACTCTGCTATGAATAAGTGCTTATAACTATTTAATAATATTTACTTAGAAGAAAATCGAGACTTTTGAGAAAGCTTTAGAATCAGGAGTAGACACTTCATGAATTTGTATAATTATTTATAGGACTCGGTACCATCCGTAAAACATGCACATTACCGAGCCTTAATTATTTATGATTTTTTGGGATTGTTTTCAAAGTGTACACCCTTAGATAGATAGATTAAACTTTATTCATAGTTTTGTAGCTAAGTTACAAAAGTATTGCTTAGGATTCTTTAACCAATTGCAATCTCTGTTTTAACAGGAAAAAGCAGTGACTGGTTTTATCCAGTCTGTAATAAAAAACCTGTATCTAAATAGTGTACACCCTTGACTTTAAAATTCTTTTATTTTGATAAACAATCTTCTAAAGAAAACTTCAGAACAACAAATTGATTTCAACTAAAAGCTAAATTTTCTTTAAACTTCTTATTCTTATAAAACAAACGATAAACTAAAAGATTTTGATCATTTTGTAAACGTTTTTGAAGGTTAAAATTGAGAAAGTGTGTCAAAAACATAAAGTTACAAAACAAGAGAGAAGAATATTATTTTAAGTGCTAAAAATGGAAACAATGAATGATTTTGACACATATTGCATAATTTAAATATTTTGAAGGAAGTATTTTCGTCGTTTTAAAGAAAATTAACGTAAAAGGAACTTTTAGTCATTCATCAGAAAGTTCTATAAGCCATTACGAAAAATCTTTCATTGTTAGTGATTCACAAAAGATGACATTTTCACTTGTCACATTAAGGTATCGTTTATTCGAGAGAGCGATAGTCATTTTCACGAATTAGTCATCACATACGGAATAAGTAAATGAAGTGGTGGCAACAAAACAGAAAAAAAAACAGTTATGAATGTTACCTCACATTTCTATATTTAAATTTAATGAATAAATTCTTAAATTCACACCGCGAGAAAAGAAAAATTTTTGTGTTTTTCTTGTGACTTGTAGGTAAAAGAAAATTATTTCTTTTTGCACTTACACATTGAAATTTTCAAGTGTGTGCATTCTTTAGTTTAAAATTTTCCGTGAAAAATCTCATGCAAAAAAACTTTTTTTGCTGCATTTTCCTCGCCACTAAACTCATTTTATTCCATCATAAATTGTGTGAATTACATCAAAGTATAATTTCTTTTAGTGGCTCTTCATGTGAAAATGTGTGTGTACGCCGAACGCCCACGTAGAAATTCCTCACGAGAGATGTGAAAGTTATGAAAATGATCATCATGAGTGCATGCTTAGAAATTAAAAGCGATGAATAACATTTTTATTATGAAATTTTTCAATTTGTTGATACAAAAACAAAATAAGCTATAATTTTAGTTCTAGATGATAGATAGATTAAAATTTATTCAGAGTTTTGATGAGTTGATGATGAGTTGATGATGAGTTTCTATTGCTTTACTGTGAAACGTAGGGCGCTAACAAGACCTGGTGGACTAAATCTGCCAGCTCATTGAAACTATTGAGCCATATTGAGCTTCCTCATTACAAACAGATGATTGCCAGGTAACAAAATGTTTAAATTTCATAAATCCTAAAACTTTAATTTAAAATTTTCTCAAAATTTTTGCAGAGTTTATCTTCTGCTTTTGCTAATAATCTAAAAATTTTAAATATATTTGTAGTTGTTAATTATTCTGTGTAGAAATATTAAAAAGTTTTCAAAGATTTTTCGACATTAAATCCTAAAATAAAAATTTTTGTCTCAAAATTAAAAAAAAAAACAATCTTTTTTCTTATTTTAACTGTTGCTCAATAAATGGATGAATGAATGAATTGAAAATTTTTCAATTCAAGTTAAAGTTAAAGTAGTTTTACTTTTCGAAATTTGAAATTTTAACGGATTTTTCGAAATTAAAAATTTTGTTTTCGAAAAACTTGGTTTTAAAAATTAATTTAGTACTCAAATTTTTAATGTTCTTAAATTTATTTTTGTTTTTCGCTTAAGATTTTAAATTGATAAAAACTTATTTCCATAATCATATTTTAGCATAAATAAGAAAACTTAGATGCGCCATTTTAAGAGTGAATAAAATTTAAGAACAATTTTAAAAAGTAAAATAGTTCTAAAAGAAGAAACTTGTTTATACCTTGAAATTCTTTAAATTCCTTAAGAGGGAATGTAAAAATAGCGCAAAAAATATTTTTTTTTCTGCCACAAACTCTAAGTAGAGATGAAAATAGAGAGACATGTATGCTGTACATTGAAAAGAATCATTAATAACATTCAACTGACTAGAAAGTAAGAAAAAATGTTGACGATTTTTGCAATTGATTTTTAATATGAAAAATTTTGAATCTCAAGCAGTAAGTAAAATATTGTATTAGAGAAAATTTTTTGAATGAAAAGAAAGAAAGAGATGAAAATCTGGGATGGCAGTAAAAAGTCGGTACATGAGTGCGAAGGAAGAGATGTGAGTTTATTTATAGAGAATGGTTATTTTTCGTACTTAACTATAGTGATGGATTTATAAAAATTGCAGAAAGTGGGATTTTTTTTCACTTCAAAAGATAAGAGAAAAATGTCTAGCAATTTGTGATGTAATCATAAAATACTCACTCTTTGACGAAGTTCTCTCTCCGACTCCAAATCATCTTGGAGGAGACGAATTTTATCCTAAAAAATATATTTATAAATTTTTTTTCTTCTCTCTTTTTCAAACTTAATCCAGAATAAATTTTTCATAATTTTAATTTCATTTCTATTTTTTGCTCACTTTCACTGAAAATTTCTTTCTTTTTCATTTTTATCACTTTTTTGGTCGCTTACCTCCAAACGCGAAAGAGCACTTAAGTCAGCACTGTATTCAATGCTAACATCGGTGTTACCGCCGACTCCTGAACGGTATGTATAGGTTTTTTTCGTTGTTTTTACAGCACTGGCCATTTTATTATTTAATTATTTTTTTATCACTAAATTTTCCCTTTTTTATTCCGAGTCAAAACCGATATTAAATTATTTTTTTTCTTTCTCTCTTCCTTCTCGCCTTTTTTTCTTTCTTCAAAGAATAACGTCGGGAGCAAAGGCTGGTGATCTACTAAAAATCGTCAGACCTCAGTCGTTCGAATGCTAAAACCGAAATGTGAATGTGAACAGCACAAAAATTTTCTCAATTAAAATATACTAGAAAAAAAAGTTTCACACGACGATCATGGAACACGACGAAGATCGCGAAAATAAAATAACAAGCCAATTTCCAATGAATGTGAATGTGATTGTGTGAAATCGAAAAAAAAGGCAAAGAAGAAGAAAACTTCAACACATTCTAAACTAAACTTCACGCAGGTGGATTTAAAATTAGCAGAAGAGAAAAAAAAATGTTGTTGTACACGAGAAGAAGAGAAATATGAAGAAAAAATTTTCTCATAAAATTTTTTCTTCTTCATATGTGTTCTCTCATACAAAGACAAATGAAGGAAAAATCACGAGTTAAAAATAGACAAAAATCATAATTATTAGGTGTAATGTGAAAATTGACTTTTTTCTGCAACACACAAATTGGTCTTTTTGTGACGCTTTAAGGCAAAATAATCGCACACTTAGTCATGATTCTTATCAAATCGTTAAGTGTCTATGATGACCTTTACTGAGGAAATAGAGAAGGAGAAAAAGCTTAGTTATTTGATCTTTATGTAAATAATCGAATCTTTAATGATTTTAAACGAGAATTTATGAAGTCTTGAGTGAATAATTGACTTTTGGAATTCTCAAATTGATATTTGTTTCGATTTTCATAAATTTTGAAGAAAATAGAAAATTTTCATTAAAGATAGTAAAAAGAAAAATCTCAAATAAATACCCTGGTAGTCTAAAGTGAAAACTCATCGTGTAATAAATAAGATTTCCGAAATTGCGATGGTGTTTAATAGGCTTAAAAATTGATTTTCCTTATAATATGATTGATTAACAATAGTTAAAAAGAAAAGTTTGGTTTTCTGTTAATTTTCTGTTTCCGAAAAAGATTCCGAGAAAGTAAAAATACGTTACGCTTTCCGTTCATGTGTCTTTATCATGCCAAGAAATCATTGTCTGACGGAATATGCTTCAAATCATATTACATTGGACAATGCTACAGCACTCTCATACAATGCCCAAAGGTTCATAATGGTGTAACAGAAATTCATCATCTTCATACCAAAGCAAGTAATCGAAAAGTAGTAACGTATTTTTAGTAACTCGGGAATGGAAATATTACAAGAAAATTTATTTGAATTTTTCGGAGTTAAAACTATCTTTTTTTGTGTTTGAAAACACCAGATCGAAGCCTAATTGAATATTATTCAATTTTTGTGTAGAGGCAAAGGTCACTGGTTTTGGCCGGTTTGCTAAATATTTCATATTTGAAGTTTTATATTTTGAAAAACGTTTACGATTGAGTTGGCCGACGATTCATTTCAATTTTAGTCTTGTAGGTTTTAAAAATTTTTAAAAACCAGCTAAAAAACTGGGAAAGACTAAAATTGACATAACTCACTCGCATCTAAACCGCAGACATTCAAATTACTTTTATTTAAATCTTAGAGATTTGTAAAATCACTAGTTAAAAAGTTTTCAAAATTATGAATCTTAGATTTAGAGATATTCATTAAATCAATGAGTTTGCCGGAAACAATTCTGTTTTTGTTAAACATTATTTTAAATTGACTTTAATTTCCAACCTAAAAGCTTTTAATATTTTAAGATTTTTCAAACAAATTAAATCAATGAAGAAAACTCTCAAAAATCCATTCATTTTCCTCAAAGCAATTCTTTTTAGCGCATTTTTGGTAACAACAATGCAGCTTATACATTCACTTTGTTCGACTGGCTGTTCGGCTGGGTGAGGCGCGAGATCTCGAAAACTATAATAGCTAGCGACTTACGGTTTTTTGTGTTTGATTTATGCTATCGAGTTATTGGCTTATCACTTTATTAGAAAGCTGTCACTGATTGCATTACTCGAGAAATTGCGAAACAAAATT
>JACWBX010004384.1:0-16293 GCA_014622435.1 Polypedilum pembai
TTCATGGTTGAATTTTCTTCTCTTCTCTTTCCGTGTATCTACATACTCATGACTAGCTCGATTAGGCGTCACAATTTGTATTAAAAAATCCTACGTGAAAAATTTTCTTTTTCACTTTCTGTGAATATCAAAATTAATTTTTTTCTAGCTGCTTAACAATTTTTTTCATCTGCGTTGTAAAAATCGAAAATTTAAAAAAAAACTGGAGTGAAGAAATTTATAGAAAGCATTTCTCAACAGCTCGTTTTCAATGTTGTGATTTTTCATCTCATCTCACCTTACGCTCGTGTGAAGCAAAATGTATTTTTTGATAATGGACAGATTAAATAAATATAAAATTGATCTGGTTTGTTCTCCCACTATCAAGTTTCTTTGTGTAAACATTTTCAAGTTAAATTACTTCACAATAAACTTCAAAAGGAAAAGAAAATTTTATTTTATGAAAAATCATCGTGTGACTCATTGAATAATCATCTGATGAACATTAATTTATTTTGCATGCAATTTGACTTAAAAAATGAATGAAAAACTTAAAAATGACATGACATATGTTAATGCAGTACTTGATGCAGTGCAAAAAATTCTATTTTGCATTCATTCGAATTGAAAATGAATGCTTACAAATAATTAATGTCAAAACAACGTTTTTAAAGAAAAAGAAATAAGAAAAATTGTCTATAGACTTGAAGGAGGCTCAAAATTAATTAAATTAATGTAAATTGCATTGAGAGTGAATAATAGAATCAATTAATTGATGAATATCAATAAAAATCATAGAAGATCAATTGATTGGACAAGCTTTCTTTTCTGATTATTATCAACGTTTGGCAAAGCTTGTTTTAGACAAGAAATAATAGAAAAGTTTATATCTAAAATGTTTTGTTGAATAATTTAATTTAATTAATTTGCAAAATCAAACAAAATAAATAAAAATACTTACTTAATCGTTAATTCAATTTTAATTAAATCTATATTATTTCTTTTATTCTTACTTGTTGCATTTCTTTCACGCTTTTTCTTCTCAAAATGATTAATGCTTTTCATCGTCAGTCGAAAGAATTGAATGTTGTGAACTCATAATATTTCATCTGTAATCTTTTTGCTCTCATTTTCCTTCTCCATTGGCGTAGGTCGTTAATTTTACACACGAAATATCTCACTCATTTCATATGCAACAACTTGCGTGTTTAGTCATTTTACCGTGACTATAAATAACAAAAAATCTTTTCTTAAAAAAAATTATTTTAAAACAAACCAATGTTTCTCTTTTTTCACCATCATAGCAACATTCTTACATGTTTTCTCATTTTTTCGCATGTCTTATTTTACATATTTCGCAAACAATTTTCTTCTCTTTAACGATGACGCACAAAGGAACTTTTGTTGAAAATTCTTTGGTTACTTTATATCTATTAATAATAACACGCGAATAAGAAAAATGGGAAATTAGTCACAATGAAGATTATAAGCTACTTATGACTTGAAAATATATTCATTTTGAAAATTGCTACTGTCTTTATTTAAAAAAAAACACTTTTCTTTTAAACGGAAAATTGTTTTTTGGAAGGTCAAATTCTCTTGAGATTTTCATAATTTACATTATACAATATTTGGGCATTTCTGAATTCCTTTTTTAGTTGAATTACGTAATTTATAACAACACTCTACTTATTAATATTTCTAAAATTAGAAAACCTTAATTGAGTCTATAAATATGGGTGAGTAAAATGTTTTAATTATAATTTTACTGATGTGGCCGATAAATGATATAAATAAAGAAGATGTTCTTAATCAAATGTGGGTTTATGTGAATTTAAAATTTAAAACATTTCTTTGATTAATTTATTTATATGATTAGGTATTATGCAAATAATTAGAAGAATTATGCACACAATTCTTCTTCTTATCTGCATAATGCCAAACCCTATTTATTTATAATCAAGTTAAGATAGAAACTTTCATTTTCCTTCTCATGAAAATAACAAATGATAATCAATATGCTCGCACTTACAATAATGAATTGCAATGGTAAAAGAAGTGAAAATTAATTTCTTCCGTTTTAGTTATAAGACATAGTATTTGTTTTCAAACAAATTTATTGTTTTTAAGCCATTTCGTGAAATTTTATGAACAAATGACCACAATAGCATATGCAGGTAGGTATATGGGATATTAGGCTTTTTCCTTTCGGGAATATTCCCGGGAATTCCCGACTTCGGGAATGGCTCCATACAAATTCAAAAATTAATGAAAATTTTAGTAGAAATTTTTCAAATTTTTGGTAAAATTGAAAATATTTTCATATATTTTCTTAAATAATGAATAAAAACACGATAAAAACTCAAAATCAGCCATTTTTAATGGCATTTAAAAAAAAATTTCCAAAAATTTATTTTACTTTAAATCTCATGAAAGCGATAAAATTATCACCAAAAATTTAATGAATTATATTATATATGTAAAAATTCAATGTTTTAAACAACATTTTTAAAAAATTTTGGTGGTTTTCATAGTGTTTTTGACTCATTCCCGTTCCCGGGAAATTCCCGTTTTCAAACAAATTTATTGTTTTTAAGCCATTTCGTGAAATTTTATGAACAAATGACCACAATAGCATATGCAGGTAGGTATATGGGATATAACCATATATTCCACTTTCTTACTCCCTTTGAGTGCATTGTGACATAAATTTATGGCTTGGATTGAAAGAAAATTGCTTTTTAGTGTGAATTGAAATAAAGTGCCTTTACCACAAATACTTATCTGAAAATATTCAATCTGAACTCTTAACAGATGTTTCTCTCATCGCCACACTCAAAGTGTGAGAAAAATTGTGTTACAATTAATCGTTCGATGACCAATATGCTCATTAAGCTGACAATGTATAAAAAAAATCAATTAATAAAAATCCGGTCGGCTCTTTCAACGTTTCCGTGGATGCGTATCATCAGTAAAAGCCAAATTAATTAAGTTCATAAAATAGCAAGCAAATAATTTGAAATAGACTGTAAAACACTGCGTGAAATAGAAAAAGGTAGACATGTGTTGGAAAATATCGTTCAAAAAATGAAAAATTTATTTCGTGAGAGTGTGAAGAGAAAAATATTGTTGAATAATTCATATTTTTGGGAAGTTTGAAAAAAGAGACATTTTTCTCTTCTCCTCGGAATAATAAATTAATGTCTTACTCTCGATTTAGCGAATCATTTGTTGCTTCATACTCGCGTTTGTTGTGACGAATTAAACATAGAATCTGCCGCCTTCTAATTATTTTTTATCGTCTCTCATTCTTTGGAATGATAGGTTTACATTCTAGTTGTTTTTCATGATTGCCTCTTAAAATAAACTTTTTTCTCTCTAAATTAGTAACTTATGAGACAACGAATTAGTGTGCTTAATATCAGTCATAAATTTACTTGTGAGTTTTTCATTTTGCCAAAAGATAAAAGAGATGATTGAGTAAGAAAGTGGAAGATGTGACCTTGTTTTAATTATTTCTTAAAATATATATTTTTATTTAAAAGAACAAATACTCATGGCATGCATGTCAAATATTACATAAAAAAATTCTTTAATTTTATTTTGATAACCATTGATCATTCATCACTAAAATTTCTCTATTACCTTCAAATTCCTTTACAGAAATATAATAATTAATGACAAATCATCAGAAGTGAAAGAAAAAAGTTATTTCACATTGATCATTGAAATTCTAAAAAATATATAAATTTCTCAGTAAAAATAGAATTAAGAAAAAGAAATATTGTTAAAAGCCTTCGAATTTGAATTCATTCACGAAATTTTCCACATAAAATAAATCAATTTATAAATAAATAAATTCTCAAACATATAAATCTTCATTTCTTTCTCAACGAAAGTTTGTTTTAAATTCATTAAATTATAAATAAATTCATTAAAATTAAAATCAAAGCAATTTCCCAAAAAATAATGTTCGCAAAATGTCACAAGTCTATTCAATTTAAAAAAATTATGCAAAATAACACGTGACACTTGAATAACGTAAAAAAAATTTAGCAAGTGGAATGACATGTGACTTTCATTTTCAATTACGTAAAGTTTTCAAATTAATTTAAAATACTTAAAAGAAATGCTTTCTTCGTATTTCAATGAAATTAAATGCTACAGAGAGATAAATTTAATAGAAATATTGTAATAGAACATTTTTTTATTATTTTTACAAACTGCAATATATCATAATGCTTATTCAAGGTCATTTTTTTCGAAGTTTGTCTTCCCCTCGATTATAATAAAAAAATTTTCAAAATAATTAAATTTTTCATTGAATTATATTTTAAAGATGCTAGATTTAATTTGGGAAACTATTTTTAAAACTTATAACTTTATGATGCCTGAAAATAAAAAAGTAAGTTAAAGATCAAGCCATTTAATGAGTATACTAGCTTTAAAAAAATCTTTAGGATATTTTCAGAACATTTGCATTTAACGAAACTGATTGTGAAATTATTTCTGGTGATGGAAAGAAATTTAAACTGCATCAATTTATTTTAGAGAAAAATGAATGTTTTTCCGCTATGCTTAATTCACCAATGATCGAAGGACAAACAAAAGTACTCAATTTAAATGAAAATTTTGAAATTCTTGAAGGCATATTTGTATATCTCTATTCTGAAGAGATTTTTGTGTCCAAAGAAAAAGATTTATTTGATCTATTTGTGGCTGCTAATAAGTATTTGATGAGAAATTTAGAATGTAAACTGACTGAGAATATTATTAAACGTTTAAATACAAACAACGCAATTCAAGTGCTCTTGATCGCTGAACATTCTAATCCACAACTTTTCGAATCGGCAGTTAACTACATTACAGAGTATGTAGATAAAATATTGTTATAAACATCCTGTTAAATCTTTAATTATATTACAGAAATTTCGAAAAAATACGTAATTCTAATCAATGGCAATCGTTAACACATGAACTTAAAGACAAACTTTTTGACAAATATCTTGAAAAAATCAATAAGCGTGAGCAGTTAAATAAGCAAACGTTTAGAAAATATAACATCGAATTACCTCCATCATCTTCTTCTAATACCTCTTCGTCTTCAACTTCATTACCTATTTGGTCAATGTCTATATTAATTTTATCATTTGCTTTAATTTATTACTTCAGAAAATCCTAAATTCGTAGCACTTTCTTTGAATTGATAATCCAAATCTTATATTGAAAATGAGTTTAAAAATTTTACTTCAAATAAATTCACCATTTCAATCGAATAAAATATATGACATAAATCTATGCAATGCACGTGAACATGTGAGACTGTAAAAAAGATGCACATGATACCATTTTAATTTTAAAACACAATTTTATTCAGTATTTTACAATGACTTATGAAAATAAGATGACTTTATTGCACAATAATTTTTCATTGAATAAAAATGTACATATAAATTCATTAAAAATTTCAGTGTCAATGTTATATGTATTTTTCATACTTGCAAGTAAAACTGTTGTTGTCTTGCAAACTGATTAAATCGATTTATGAATGCACTTGTTGAGTTTTTAGACACATCAATATGAACATTTCTACTTCTAAGTAAATTAAGGCTTCTATCTGTTACTAAATGACATCCTCTTACCGATAACGTTTCTAAATGTTTGCAATTCAATGATAACGCACCAACTCCACGATCCGTAATTGCATTGCAATTGAATAAATTGAGATGAACTATATCACTTTGAAATTTTGAGATATTAAACAAAATATTATCATTTACACATGGCATGGAAGAAAGACACAGCACTTTTAGTTTTTGAAATTTCTGCAATAAAAGAGTGAGACATCGTTCTTTCATAGTCACACATCCAGTCAAATCTAGTTCTTCAATATTGCAATGATGAAAAACCAAAGCTTCCAATGATCCAACTGTTAACCAGTGACTGCAATGAGATAACACTAATTTTCTAATTTGCTTGCAATGAATAATTAGCGGATGTAAAGCCATTTCGCTAAGATTTTCACATCGACTTAAATTAATTTCTCTTAATGAGTGAGAATTGTTGAATAATATTGGAATTAGAAGCTCATTCGTTAGCCATTGACAATTACTGAAGTTTATCACTCTCAAGTTCATACATCTATTGTTTAAAACTTTTAAGCAGTTGATAGCCCGATCGTCTTGCCCCGCAAAGTTCAACACTTTTAAAACAGCAAGTTCATTATCGAAATAATCACGGAAGTCAGATGAAACGCATCGCAAATTGAAAATATCTTTTAGGCTCAGAAACTAAATAAAATAAATAAAAATACATATGCAAATTTTTTGACAGATTTTTCAGAGTGTTAGGAACTTACTTTTTTGATTTCAAGGAAGATATCATTGTAGATTAGATGTAATATGTTTATTTCACTCATTTTTCAATTATTAGTTTATGCAATGGCTTAATATTAAATAAATACTACGCACTACATGAAAATATAAATGATAATTTATGAAAATATGGTGTACGATGAAAATATCCAATGAAATAAAATGGTGGGTTATTATTTAAAAATCAAATTTAATATTAAACGGTTTAAGAATTTATTTTTTATTTTTCAAGCAAAAGGATCAAAATTATCAGGATCAAGATCATCAAAATCATCGTTTATTTTTAATTCTACATGCGGATTGATAGTATTGCTTACGTTTACTTCTTTCATTTCAATATCTTTATCATCAATCTCTTTTATGTCATGCAGTTGATTTTTTTCTTTAATGTTAACATACTCAAATCTTTTTAGTTTATCAGCAATACTTGATTTTGATTTTTGAAGATTTGTTACATTTTTATTTTCAACAGAATTTTTTTCGGGAGACTTTTCTGTTGTCATTGAATTCAAAGATTTACTAGAGAGAATTTCAAATAACGACTTGGGCTTTTCATTATTTGACGCACTCGAATTTTTATTTGATACGTTTGCTATGTCAGGCTCTTCAACTGCATCATTATCTTCAATTCCCATAATTGCATTAATCATATCCAATGACTCTTCAATATCATCATTATTCTGCAGTTTTGGTTTCTTACTTTGTTGCTCTTCAATATTCGTACTTCTTTTTTCGTTATTCATGAGTAATGGCTTCTTAAAATCAGAATTATCATTCGATTTAGTACTTGTGCGTTGAATCTCTCCATTTAAAATACTCAATTCTTTACTAAAATTGATAACACAACCATCATTTGGTGCTTTAGAATTTACATTATGCAAAATATCATACTTGCTTTTTGGTTTCTCTTCAGCTGGTAAAGTAGCTTTTTTAATATTGCTAATTGACAAAGGTTTCTTGAATTTCATAGCATCACTCGTTTGTGTGCTCGTCAGAATATTTTTTTGTTCAAATGAAGCAAGATTCTTGCTAAGATCAAAATCTTCAACTTCTTCTTTTGGAGGTTCATCGACTATAGTTTTAGAATTTGTATCAAATAAATCCTCTATAGTTGTAATATTAAATGATTTTTTTAAGTGGTCTGGTACATCCAAAATTGATTTATTTTTGACATTTTTAATTTTATTTCCATAAAATTCATTTGAATCGATCGGTTTTAGAGAATCTTTCAAAGATGCCGCTTCTTCTTGTTTATAAATTCCAAATAAATGAGTTAAATTTAAATTATCGAGTGTTTCTTCAATGCATTTTACAGTTGGTCCAATCGGTAATGGCGAATCAAGCATGCTTTCAGGTTGAATTAGATAGCCAAAACTAAAAGTATTTTCCATGAACCAAATTGCTGTCATAACATCAATAATTTTTGTTCTCTTTCTCAGCAACATTTTTGCGTGAGCAACTGCAAGTCTTTTAATGCTATTTAACAATCGATATGTCTTTCTTGATACGTTAACTCCTTCACATGCCAAACAAAACTGAAAATATTGATAAGCAATTACTTCCACTTCTTCTGTGACTTCAATTTCAATTCCTTTAGCACAAATAACATGCAGTTGAAGTCTATTTTCACTCCATATTTCATTTTCATCCTTTTTGATTGGATTCTCTACTTTATGAAGAATATAATCCACAATTTTTGAATCGTAGTCTTCACCTGGATGATCAAGTAGAAACATTAAATCAAATCTACTGGCTAATGAAGGTTCCATGTTAAACATTCTTAACTCTTCATCAGTTTCACTGCGAATATCTTTTGAGAAATTCCTTACTTTGTGATTCAGTGTTGCAATAATTGAACATTTTGTATGAATTTCTAATTTCATATTTGCTTTATGAAGAGTGAATCTTTGCTGTTCCATAGCTTCATGTAGAGCATGACGAACTGATGTAGGCATATAATTGAATTCATCGATACAGCAAATCCCATTAGATGCAACAACTAAAGCTCCTGCTTCAATATGGTCTTTTTCTTCTTTCCCACCCATGCGATATGATGCTGTTAATCCAACTTTTGTTGAACCTAGACCGGTAGTTTTTACACCTCTTGCACTGATTTTTAATGCAGATTTTACTAATTCAGATTTTCCTGAAAATATTTAAAATTTAGCATTCTTATACAAAATTTAAATTTTATGACACACCAGTTCCTGGAATTCCTGCGAGCAATAAATGCACGCTTTCACGATCTTTAATTTTGTAACCTAAACTTTCATCTTCTCGTTTTCCACCACCGGAACAAAGTGTTATCATAATTGCCAATTTTAATGCATAGCAATTTGAAAGACCAGGAGCAACAGCCTTTAACATTTCATCTCGAGCCTTTAGTTCGTCATTTTGATATCTTCTTTTGTCATCGTTCCAAGCGTTTATCAATTTAGTCATTTCATCAGGTTCTAAATGAAAATTTATATAATAAAACACATAAGATATAAGTATAATGATTTAAAAATTTACCTAAAATAAGCTTAAGCTCCAGATTCTCTTTTGCAATATTAATTGCATGAAGAACTATTGAATGTCGTGTAGACCCAAAACGATCATTGAATCGAATTTCCAACATTCCTAGAACTCTCACAACATCGCCTATATGACATGAGTTCACAAGATTCCCTGTAGCATGTATTGCAAGCATTCTATCTTTTGGTGTAAATTTATCCAATTCTTGAACCATGATTATTTGAAAAGCCATAGTATATTCTGGATCGGGTTGTTCTTTCTCAATAAAACTTAATTTTCCAGGACAAAAATTAGTCAAATTACAAGTCTTTCTTAAATTGAAATTGTATTTGAATGCTCTATCACCCTCGATCGTCGTTGTCTTTTTACATTTATTACACTTAATTTCACGTATATATTCAAGTTTTGTAACGAATGAAGTCTGATAAACGTAAGCTCGAAATTCACATACTAAAGAAAGAAAAAATGAAATTATAAAGTATGTTTGATTAAAAACATTCTAACTACCTTTTCCTAAGTGTCCTTTTTCAAGTCGTGGCCAACAAATTTCAGGAGATTGGAAATACCTAATTTCCAATTCTTTGTCAAATTTTTCATCTTTCATCAAATGATCGGTGATATTTTTTAGTGCTTTCTTCCATTTTACATGCTCATTATTATAAGTATTGTAAAGATCATTAAATTGATTTTTGTTTTCAGATTTTAGTGTTGATAAATTTATCTGCACTATATTCTTTTTACTTGAATTTGACGATTTTAACAAGTCTTTTATTTCGTCTCCATGATATTTTAATAAATAGTCTTCTTTGAAACTCTTAATAGATTCTGCCATATTCAATTATACTCTACTTTTGTCTTAAAAATAAAATAAAATAAAAAAAAATTTCCAAATAAATTTGTTTTCAAAACTTTTCGCGCAAAATAAAGTGGGTATTCTTCAAACTTCAAATTTTAAAGTTTTAGACGCGCTGCAATTTTTATAATTTTTCTGAACTCGCACGTGACTGTGGGCATTTTTAAAAATTGGTAAATTTTATTTTCAATATTTTCATAAAATTTAAAATAATTCGTGAGTAAGATAATATATTCATTTATTATGTTATTTATCAAATTCTTAAAATAATCTAAAATTTATTTAAGAGTAAAAATCCTGTGAGCAAAAGATAGAAAATCAATAACAAATATTTTTTCAGAAAATAATAAAAATGAAAAAATAATTTTTTGCAAATATTAAAGTATTAAAACGACATTAATTTCATTACCCATAATTTGCTCATAAATAAATATTGATCTAAAGCAATTACAATAGCATTTTGAACATTTGGTTGAAATATTTGAGAGTTTTTGAAATACGGATTTTTCACATCATATGATTCAAAAGAAAAACGTAACAAATTAATTTTTATTTTATTTCAGGACTTTTTTCAGTGAGAAATTAAGTCTTTCTCTGTAATTAAGTGCTCAAGATCAACGACACACACATCTTATCAAAATGCGCTATACACTTGCATACACTTTTACTGGAACTATTGTTACTCTTTCAACATTATGGATACTTTATCATGTTCTGACTGGCCAAGGTGAACGAATTTCATTAGGATGGTTCTTAGAAGAAACAAGCCCTTACATGTGGGCATGTCTCGGAATCGGATTTGCTGTTGCATTTTCAGTCGTCGGTGCAGCTATTGGCATTCACACAACCGGTGTATCAATTGTCGGTGGTGGTGTAAAAGCACCGAGAATCAAGACAAAGAACTTGATTTCAGTCATTTTCTGTGAAGCTGTTGCTATTTACGGTCTCATTACTGCAATTGTCCTTTCTGGTATGCTTGAGCCATTCACAACAGAGACAGCAGCAACGGTCGATTCAGTAAAAGCGAACAACTGGATGGCCGGTCATGTCATGTTTGGTGCAGGATTGGCAGTTGGTTTAGTCAATCTCTTCTGTGGCTTAGCTGTTGGAGTTGTCGGATCTGGAGCCGCTTTAGCTGATGCTGCCAACTCAAGTCTTTTTGTGAAAATTCTCATTGTTGAAATTTTCGGTTCTGCTATCGGTCTTTTCGGTCTTATTGTTGGAATTTATATGACCAGCAAAGTCAAAATGGGAGACAAGACGAATTAAAGTGTTAATGTGAAGTGATAGAGGCACATGCATAAGAAAATCCTAAATCTATGTAGTTAATCAATATAAATAATTATTTGTGAAGAAATGAAGCTATCAATAAGATTCAATGCATAATCGTTAATGGAATTAAAAGATAAAGAACTTTTTGGGTTCTTTAACATATTAAATTATTCCAAAAGACACAATCACATACATAGAATGAAAGAGAGATCAAGATAAAATATATTCCAAATTTCAATTGTTGTAAATTTTTGTTTGACTTTTTATTAAATATATCGATATATTATAATTTAAACATTTCATCGTCGTTCAATGCTATAATATTATCACATTCATTAGAAAATATGAAATAAACACTTTTTGGCTGCAAATAGCCAATCAAATTGTTCTATTGCGATTAACAATTTTGTGTATTATATTTAAATTAAATTACTTATCATGCTTTAGATCATGAGAAAAAGAGTGTGTAATAAAATTATTGAAATGAAATCTATTAGAAATATATCAAATGACTTTATCTAATCTCATCTTCATTGAAGAAATTTGCTGAATAATCTAAATTCGGCAAGAGACGAAAAACGCTCGGCTAGAAAATGTGTGTACCAGTCATAAATATTTTATCTTCTTCTTTTTTTATCCATTTTAGTAACTTATTCACTTGTGCTATAATGATTGACTTCTTTTCAACAAGTGGTTCAAATGTTGCATATAATTCATAATTTGCTGTCACCCAAGCTAGTTGAATTTCATGTTCATGCATCTCATAAATTAACTTTAATGGCCTTGATACACGATGAATTCTGTTGTGTAAATCATAATACATTGCTTCAATACGTTCAAATTGTTCTAAAAAAATTTAAAGAAGTTAAAATTATTTATTTCTTTGATTTAATAACAAGTAAATTACCTAAATTATTGTATGGTGTTGTTATTTCAGAACACAAAAGTTGAGTGTTTTTCTTATTTTTATATAAAAAGTGACGAATGTCAGGAATACCGATTTTTTTCAAATTTATACCCTTATCATTGATTCCTTCGTTAATGGCTTCCATATAATTTGAGCGTCTGAGCTTTTCTGTTATATTCTTTTTGGCATTTGAGAGTACTGAAAATGATTCTTGATCGACAGTCATGAGTAATAGACAGGCTTCACAATCATCTGAGAGATAAGAAATATGGCTGTAAAGTGATCCGTTTGGGTCAAATTTAGGCAAACAGATTGGCAGCCAATTTTCAGCTGATTTGAAGCTTTCACTACATTCAACGACATTGAAGATTAATCTTAAGTCATCAGTATGCATACAATAATTTTTCATCCTAACTAATGTGATGAGCTTGTTATTAGCAACTAGTACAGCAAAAACAAGATTTTTGATTTTAGAACAATTCGACTGAATTGCTGATGTGATGTGATCACGAATGCTTGCTTCCATTGGAAGAATTCTAACAGAATGCATTAATGATACAAATGAATTGTTTGATATTCTCGTTTGCTTTTCATCTCTTAGTAAATGATCGATCCATCTTTCTGATCCTGCAATTAACTTTCTTAAATCATAATTATTGCGTTTTTCATAAACATTCTTCATATGTCGTAACGTCACTATAAATATTATTTGATTGTACACATCCCTAGAAAGAGATAGAAACATAATATTGATAACGTTTATTTTCTTGAATGCATTTACTTACATCAATTGATTAAAAATTTGCTGCTCACTTCTCTTTGATTTGTTCACGCCAACGAGTATCAATGGGCTTTTTATTAGGAACACGAATTTAGTGTTTTTGGCTGTTATCGAGCGTATGCAATCATCTTCTTCACCAGGTTTTTCATTCGATGATACACTCACTACAGAACATAATGCTTGTAAAAGGCCAAAAAGTGGATTTAATTTATCTTCATCGCCATTTAAAGTATAAATTGGCTTTCCTGCTGTACTCAGAATAAACACTTGACATCTCTGATTTATCCATTCTGAATCGTGCATATAGTCATACTCTTCATCAACAAAATTTAATGAATTTGAACTAGCTGGGTCACTATTAGTCTCTGATTGTTCATGATTTTCGCTATTACTTTTATGATTTCTTATATTTTCAATATTATTCTCAGCGAAATTTATTTCACTGAGTGCATCAACTAATGCACAATCTTCTTGCTTTGAATCGTCATCGTCTGAAAAATTGCTTATGTCGCTCATCACTAATAATTTCAATTAATTTAAATTTTTTGTATTTCTGCTAGAAACCACTATTCCTTATTTATGAATGATTATTTTTTCGTAGAGGGGTTTGTCAAGTTATATTTTTGTATCAATTCCATAGTTTCTTATGTGATGAGATAATTTGATACCTGAATGATTATAGAAATTTAATTTATTATATATCGTCATTAATAACTCTTGTTTATTTATTAAAATAAATTCATTACAAAATATAATTTGAAAAGAAATTAAAAATTGGTTTTACTCCATGTGACGAGTCTTGAGAGAACTTAATGCCAATTTCACCCTTTCATCCTTTAGAACTTTTTGTTTCAAATTATCTTTATCAGATTGTGATAGTTTTGTTTTTTGCTCCAATTGTTGAGCAATTTTTTCTGTGAATGTTTTCTTACTAAGAATATCAAGAATTTTCTTTTGTAGTTCTGGTGGTGGATCTTTGTTTTCTGCACTAGTAGAAACTGTTGATACTTGATGAGCGAATGAAGTGGTAGTTTGTGGTGGTGGCTCAAAAGTTAAATTACTTGCATCTTCTCCAATTTCATATTTTACTTGAACTTCTCGTCTATGTGACAAAT
Organism: Polypedilum pembai; assembly: GCA_014622435.1. Classification (NCBI taxonomy): domain Eukaryota; kingdom Metazoa; phylum Arthropoda; class Insecta; order Diptera; family Chironomidae; genus Polypedilum; species Polypedilum pembai. The sequence continues at coordinate 13,799 of JACWBX010004384.1, forward strand.
ATTTGATTATATGATCATATTGAAGTACTGTGAGTGATCGATTTTCATGAAGTGTTTTCAAAAGTGTTTGAATAGCATCAGGATGTTGATAAATTTTATTTGATGTAAGACCTTTTGTTTTATTAACAAAATCTTTGTATATAAATTTTATCGCGTCTTCAAGTGGCATGTTTCTATGCTCTTGTGCATCTCCATAAAGAATCTACAATGGCAACTATTATTACAAATTTTAAAATAAATAAATTTTACATACAGCAACTGTGATGCTTTGCCTTTCTTTATTTTTTGGTGTCACAAGAACTCCATAAAGTGCCCCTCTATTTTGTATGTTTCCAAGAATTTTGTTTATCGCAATTGAATCATGTGGAAAGAGCATGTCAACTTTAATTCCAAGCATTTTCAATCGTCTCTCAACTTCTTCTGCATAATCACTGTAATCAATAAATACTGATTTCAAATCAAATTAAACTGATAAATGATATATTATATACACTATTGCTTTAGACACCACCACAATTTCGCAGTGACTTATTTCGCTATCAACATTTGCAGTTCCCATTATCGAGTTGTTTCCGTAATATTCATTTGCATCAGAGAAATACTCTAAAATAGTCGAATTTAAATTTCTTATCATCAATTAAAATTCAAATATTATATACTTTTATTCATTGGTTCATCGCTAGCAGCTTCACTCCCTTCACTTGTAATTTTATGCTTCTGCTGACTCTTCATTTCAGCAGCTTTTACCATAATTTTAGTGTTTCCAAGAAAACTTCCGTTTTCTGATTCAATTGCCAGTTGAGCACTTAAAATATATATTTATTATTTATCATTATACCTTTTTATTAATTTATTATTTAAATTATATTTACCTTGCTGGTTGATCATATTGAATAAATGCAAATGTAGGAGTTGTTCTTAAAATTCCAACAATTTTTCCATAAGGACTGAATTTGATATCTAACAAATCACTTCCAATCGATTCATTTAAATGACCTACATATATTCTATTAGCAATTTGCGTCGGATCTCTCAAGTTAACTCCATCCATTGTATTTGTAATTTTTATAAATTTTAATATGATGAAATTCCAAAATATAGTATCGGTAAATATTAACTTTTATATTAGTTAACACTCTTATCTTTTGATAAAAAAAACTAATAAAACTCTTTAGAGTTGTTTTCAAAGTGATTCAATTCAAATTCAATCGCTAATGTTTATAGAAATTAAATTTTTATTTGAAAAAAGTCGTAAACAAGCAATAAAAATGTTGTTGATATTTTTTCAAATATATTTTAGCCGTTGAAAAAATTATTATTTTTAAAATTCTTTATGGTATCTCTAATATAAATTAATTCTTTTAATATAGGTCAAAAATAGTTTTATTTTAAAAGAATCTCTCACAAATATCCTATTCTAATGTTAAATCCTATTTTTTAAAAACTATCAAGAATATAGTATTTTAAAACGTGTGTAAGAATGGTGTCATGGTAACCGAGAAATAAACGAAAGAAATTATTTTAGTTCAATAAAAATGATTCCAATAAAAGGTGGTCCAATACGTGATTCTGAATACACAAAAACCATTTATTTGATGGTAATATACAAGATTTTTTAAAATAATGAGTCTAATATTTTAATATCACAGATCAAAGAGAATCAGTACAATGGTGTCATCAACATTTTAAACTCAATTCGAGAAGCATCGACCACTCGAGCTGGTCTATCACTTCTTGGTCATTGCTATTATCAATCTCAAGATTTTATTGAAGCATCAAATTGCTATGAAATGCTTTGTGATTTATGTCCTGATGTACCAGAATACAAACTCTATTATGCACAATGTCTCTATCAATCAGGTCTCTTTGATGAAGCTCTCAAAGTAACAAATATGGTTGAAGCAGAACATCTAAAAGAAAAAATAATGCAATTGCAAAGTGCAATTTATTTCAGCAATGAAGATTATTCTGCATCACAAGCACTGCTTGTTCAAAGACAATCAGGCACAGCTCAAGCTCTAAACGATGAGGGTTGCTTATTGTATCAAGCAAATTTGTATGATGAAGCTCTTCAGAGATTTTTTTTGAGTTTACAAACTGGTTTCAATCCTTTAACTGCATACAATTCTGCATTGTGTCACTATCGTAAGAAGGAATATTCACAAGCATTGAATATGATTGGTGAAATTATTGAACGTGGAATCAGGTAAGAAATTTCTTGAATAACTATGACGAAACTTTCTATTTTAAATAAGGTACGGGCTTGAATGCAGATAGTCAAGTATTTGCTTGCACTAGCTGAATCCAAGTTAACTTACTCAAAAATGACTTTGAATTCAACTGCTACAAATATCTTTGCAGATGCTTGACTATCTGCATTCAAGTCCGAACTCTATTTTTACATTTTTTTAATTTAGAAACTATCCAGAGCTAGGGATTGGTGCACAGGCAGAAACTGAAGGAGGTGCCCGTAGTATTGGAAACCCCCCAACTTT
>JACWBX010004384.1:17253-30739 GCA_014622435.1 Polypedilum pembai
GGTACGGGCTTGAATGCAGATAGTCAAGTATTTGCTTGCACTAGCTGAATCCAAGTTAACTTACTCAAAAATGACTTTGAATTCAACTGCTACAAATATCTTTGCAGATGCTTGACTATCTGCATTCAAGTCCGAACTCTATTTTTACATTTTTTTAATTTAGAAACTATCCAGAGCTAGGGATTGGTGCACAGGCAGAAACTGAAGGAGGTGCCCGTAGTATTGGAAACCCCCCAACTTTGTCATTATCTGGTCTTGTCCAATCATTAAATCTTAAAGCTGCTATCGAGTATAATGAGGGTAATATTGAAGCCGCACGTGAAGCAATTTTAGATTTACCACCACGCAGTGAGCCTGAACTTGATCCCGTAACATTGCATAATATGGCATTGACAGGAGATGAAACTAATGGAACGATCAAGTTAAGAAGACTTGCTTTTTTGTTAGAACTTGGACCTATTTGTCCACTCGAGACTTTTTCAAATCTTTTAATTCTCTGCTGTAAAAGTGAGATGTTTGACACTGCTGCTGATATATTAGCTGAACATGCTCAAATGACTTACAAATATCTTTCACCCTTTCTCTATGATCTCCTTGATGCAATAATAACATCACAAACATCACTCGAAGATGCTGAAAAAAAACTCGGTGTGCTTTCTAGTAATTTAGCAACACGCTTGCGAACATTGTCATCAAAAGTTCAAGAATGTCGAATGGCATCAGATCAGAATGCATTGAGAACTGCATTAAGAGAGTACGAAAATGTATTGCGTGAGTATGAACCAGTCGCTATGACTCGAGCTTGGATTTATTGGCGTGAGAATGATTTCACGAGTGCAGAGCGTGAGTTTCGAGCAAGTGCAGAATTTTGTTCAGAAACAACAACATGGAGATTGCATGCAGCTCATGTACTTTTTATGCGTGGTGACAAATACAAAGAAGCAGCAGCATTTTATGAACCGATTGTAAGGCAAAGTTATGAAGATATTTTGTCAGTTTCAGCAATTGTTTTGGCAAATTTGTGTGTCTCTTACATAATGCAGTCTCAAAATGAACAAGCTGAAGAATTGATGCGTCGTGTTGAGAGAGCAGAAGAACGAAAAGGAAATAGTGATGGTCAGTGCCTTCATTTATGCATCATAAATTTAGTGATCGGCACACTCTATTGTGCAAAAGGCAATTTTGAATTTGGATTATCGCGCATAGCTCATGCATTGATGGTTGAAGGAGAAGCGGCAAGCACGAGACTTTGTGCAGATACATGGTTACACGTAAAACGTTGCGTTCTGGGACTTTTATGCGGACTAGCAAAGCAAACAATTGTTTTACCTTCAATTGCAATTCAAGACACTATTAATTTTCTTCATGCATGCGAAATTTATGGACTGACAACACCATCAGTAATTTCTAATGATGAAAATGAAGACATTCCAACTATTGGAATGGAATCGAGAAAATTAAGATACCTTCTGATGAAAATCATGGAGTATGAGTAAAAAGTCAAGAATTTTGGATTTTTTAAAAATATTTAAATCATTTTTATTTATTTTTTTTGCCTATCTCACTTAAAATGATCCATTGTTCAGCTTAATTCTCGAGCTTATCATGCATGTATAATGTATTTTAAATGTGTATTTATGTGTGTGTGTGTATTATGTCATTTAAAATTAAATTTCAGAAAATAAAGAATTTGCAGAAAATCTTAATTATTAAATCATAGGATATATCTGTGTGCCGTTTTATTTCTTAATTTTTTTTGCTCAACAGTTAATTTTTCTCTCTGTGCTTTGGCATATAACAAAAATCTATTTTTGATGTCAATTATGTAATTGGTGAAAAGGGTTTTGAAAGGAATAATTGATATGGTAACAAAAAATAGTTGGAAAAAAGCAAGAAAATAATCATTTTTTGAGCGATAGAAGAATGGGTGAAGAAAGAAAGCTCGAGTGATATTTATTTTCACCCATTTTAAAATAAAAAAAAAGTAAACTAAATAAAAATTTTCATATCCATTATTCTCGTTTATCCATAATATATTTAAAATAGAGAAATTTTTTTAAGATTTAAAGTCCTCACTCAGTCGAGCACAATTATAAGTGCCAAAAATTAGTGATTTAAGAAACTGAGTTAAATGAAAGGTTTCAAAGATAAAATTGAAAAAAAGTACACATTAGGTAATTAATTAAATTTATATTTTTTTTTTCGTAATTTTCGTGAGGGGCACTAAGTGAAAGAAAAGAGAAAACAAAAAGGAAGAACTACAATAATAATTTTTTTTCTTAAAAACGTCTCTTTATAGAATGTCTGTGTTCAGTGTATTATCTAAACTCTATCATACTTTCTATGCTTCAAAGGGGGTTATTAAAGAAAGTCAAAAAAAAATAAAAAAAAGTTGAAATTAATCTACAAAACAAGTTATCAAATGAAATAGTCTTCAAAGAAATTATTATATCGAATGTATCAATCGTATCAGATAAAGGATAAGAGAGTTTTTGAAAGAAAAAAAACAAAGGAGGAAGAAAATGAAGAGCGTTTTTAATGAGATTTTAATATCTTATGCTCGGAGGGGTCGAGAAAGATGATGATGACGATTAACTTATCAACCCTCTCGCTTGTTTGAGAACGGTGATTGAGTCTCTGCAAGGCCTTTCACTTTTAATCTATCAGCTGTCTTCAAGAATGAGGGCAATTGTTCCTGCGAAACATTTACTTCGCCAGCATACCTGTTTAATTATAATATTAAAATAAAGAATATTTTATTCAGAATTATACTTACATGAATTCTAAGATAGCTTGCAAATGATTAAAAGAAACATCCTTTAAAATGATAATTGGATGTTTCGAAGGATTTTCTTCAAGCAAAGTCTGTATGAATTAAAATGAGAGAGTAAGTTTCAAGGATTCATTTTAGCATTTTTAAGATTTCACCTTGAAATATGGACTGCAGGCAGATAAAACCATTTTGTGGGCTTTGCAAGTCTGGCCATCACATGCTAGAGTCACCTATTTAAGAAAACAATTAATTTATATATTGAACAATTAGTTAGAGTCAAATGTGTTTCTAATTGTAGCATAAAATATTCAATTTACATCGGTAAAGCTTTTTTCATCACGCAAATGTTTGAATGATGAGACCATGTTGTTTTGAAAGTCATTCCATTTCAAGAAAAATTGCTGCTCGCCCATCTTTATTTATATGACGATTTTTGCTCTGTTGGTACTGTTGTTGTTGTTGTAGTTTGATTATGCCCGTTTACTGAAATTGTGCAGAAAAAAGAAAACTGTAAAATAGACAGGAGGAGGAGGAAGAACGAAACAGAGAAAATGTAGTAGTTTTATGTGAAGAAGATATTTGCGCGAAAGAGAGACATTTAACAAAAGAAGAAATGTAAAAACATCAATGTGGATAATGGATAGATGGGAAAATGGGTCAAATACACTTTTCTTTCTTTCGTTTGCTCACTCAATGCGAATATGTTCAAAGTCACAAACTTTTAAGTTACATTATTGTTTCCTTTCTAAACAACACAGTGTACACTTCAGTATTTAATTCACAGCCACACACATTAAAATCCACGGTTGCTTTGCAAAATTGCCCTTCAATTCTATCAAATTTCACACACAAAAAAGTGATGATGATGAAGAAAAAAAAGAGTATGAGTTTATACACATATAATACACAATATTTTCTAATGCACATACACGAAAAATGAATGAAATGAAATGCGAAAGAAGAAGACAAGGAAAAGTGAAAGAAATGTCTTGTTGAAATTCATTTAAAATTGACACAACTTATTGACGGGATCTATTCAATGTAAAATAGCAAGTATACATAAATGCATTGCAATTAAAAATTACTACTTAATGTCACTAATCGATTGCGAAATTTTTAAAATGAATAAAGTTTTGAAAAAAACATGAAAACAAACTTTCTTTTACACTTTTGTAGACCAAATTCTCAAAATTTCACCTTAAATTTAACTTAAATTCAATCTGTATACCTTTATCTAGATAAATATCGCGTTAATTTATGGTTTTTGTTGTCAAATCACCGAAAAAGTCTTGAATTTATTTGATATAGCTTACTTAGCTTCTTAGGTTGAAATTGTAGAATTTTCGTTGTAGGCTGCCCTTGTAAAAAATTATTTCTCTCTCACTCTCGATTCAAATAGTTGTAGATTTCTGTGCAATTCGGGGAGTTGATTTGATTTGATTTTTACGAGAGCGAGAGAAAAAAAATAAAAAAGAAAATAAATTAAAATAAAATAATTTCTCAGCTCAATATTCAATGAAATAATGAAAATTGAGATCTGAATCGTAAGTAATAAGCATTAAGCGTGAAGAATCGATAGTGAAGTGTCAAAATAGTTGTGCAAAAGTATTGGAACAGAAGAGAGGAAAAATTTTCATTCATTAAATTAAGGCAGTGAGAATAATTTCTCATCCAATTTTCAGTCCATATTAGTAGCAAACGGTTCATTCACATTTTTACAATTCATGTGGAAGAATTTCCTTATCAGTAAACATACTTTTCTATTTCTCTCATATGTACTTATTTTCTCTTCTCTTTCTTTCTTCATTCAACTTCTTTTTCAACATACAAAAATTTCCAGAACTTCCATTTTTTTCTTGTTCAATACAATTAATGCACAAACACCATAAGCTTGCTGCAATTGCCACAGCGAGCGAGCTTATATTTATGAGAAAAGAAAACAAGAGAAGAAGAAAATAAAATTGTAACAAAAGTGGATTTTGATAGAGCGAGAAGGCGCAATTGAGATTATGGATGAATTGAGTGTTAATAGTAGGCACTTTAGTCCAAACTTCAGTCCATCAAGAAATCTCGTGGGCAACAATAGCGAGAGCCAGACACAAAAATCGCTTTACATTCACTTAGTTAATCATGGATTTCGGATGGTTCGCGTAGATGATTCAAATAGTGACGTAAGGCAAATCATTAGCAATGTTGTAGGATCAATGACGAGTCCAGTCGGTGTGAAACCATGTACGCAATTTTACGCATTACGTCTCCGTCACATTGTCTCCAAAGAAATACTCTGGCTACCACTGTGTAAGTTATTAAAAATAAACAAATCAATTATCATCAACTTTCAATTGTTTCTCACTCTCCTATGTTATTTATTTTCTCTCTCTATTTGCAGCGACACCGACACGACAAGTTATTGATTACATCTCAAATGAATCATGCTCGAATATAAATTGTCCCAATTATGTGAGATCATCATCTCCATCAACATCGTCTTTGAGCGAAAAAAGTCAGCAGCAGCAGCAGCAACAAGAGTCAAAAGAAAATGTACCTCTAGGCCATTCGAATTGTGTATGGAAAATAGAATTACGTGTACGCTATATTCCAAAGAGTCTCAGTGAATTTCTCGAACGTGATAAAATATCCATCAACTTCTACTTTAATCAAGTGAAGGACGATTTTGTGCAATCAAATATTACGAGCATCGAGCAAGATTTGGCCGTGCAATTGTGTTGTCTTGCGATACGTCATTATTACAAGGACGCAAGATCGTCGAACGACAGAAAACATCATCTCGATTACATTGAAAAAGAGATGGGCTTCTCAAATTTCCTGCCTAAAAGCGTAATCGATACGATTAAACTAAAAAACTTGAAGAAACTTGTGCAGTCGCAGTACAAAAAAATTTATCAATTATCAGATACTGATTACATCTTAAAGTACTTTGAGCTCCTTTCAACTGTTTTTGACTTTGATCATGAAAAGTTTGTCGTGACATTGGGTCAATGGAATATTGCAATTGATCTAATTATTGGCTACAACCTTGGAATCTCTTACTTGACACATGCACAAGCAAAACCAACAAAAGTGACCGATTTTGAGAACATTCTTTCACTCAAAACGAGTCTTCATCCAAATACACTGCAGCAGTCATCAATATCAAGTGGCAGTACGAGTGGCAAAGGTATACATAACAGCAAATCTAACGATTCAAATATTTCACAAGCTAGTTCGTTGTGTGGATGTAGTAACATTAAATCACAGTTGCGCATTCAAGTAGATGGAAATACCGAGGACTTGGCAATCACATGCAATGGTGTAAATACTGCTGATGGCATAGCAGAACTTATTGACGGTTACTGTAAGATATTCAATGACAATAATGTCAGCTTGTGGGATAAATCGAAAACACCTATCAATAGCAATTCATTAGAGAAAAGGATGCCATCGTATACACAAAATAATGACAATGGTGATGATGAGAACGAGCTGAATTTGAGGAGAGTTATGCTAAGTGAAGATTATTCTGAATTGCATGGTGGTGTGCTACCAGAAGTAGAAGAAGAAGGTGATTATTCGACACCAACTGCTCGAAATTATGAACTTCAACGCAATCAAATTCAATTAAATGAGATTATCGGCATTGGTCAGTTTGGTGATGTTTATGTTGGTACATGTCAAATTATTAGATCTGCAAGCAAAAAAGATCCAACGACTGTCCGTGAAGATATTGTTCCTGTGGCTGTAAAAACATGCAAAGCTGATGCGGATCTTAAGACTTCGGAGAAATTCCTTGAAGAAGCATGTAAGTACAAGCAAACTCAAATATGGAAGTATTGACATTACCTTATACGCAATTATTTATTCATAGACGTAATGCAAAAGTTTGAGCACCCACACATCATACGACTTATTGGTATCTGCAGTGATCCGCCTATTTGGTTGGTGATGGAGCTAGCAAGGTTGGGCGAATTGCGAGCATACTTAAAAGAGAATAGTACTAAGTGCGTTGATAACTTCCGCATATATCTCAATGAATCATAAGATTTATTGCGTCTCTTTTTATTTATAGATTAAAACTCGGCACACTGCTTTTATACTCTTATCAACTCTCAACTGCTTTAAGTTATTTAGAATCAAAAAAGTTTGTGCATCGCGATATTGCAGCGAGAAATGTTTTAGTCTCTAGCCCTACGTGTATTAAATTAGGTAATGAAAAATGTAATTATCACATGATTAATTTATTATCATTTTATCTAATCTCCATTTCAGCTGATTTTGGTTTATCGAGATGGGTCGAAGATCAATCTTATTATACTTCCAGCAAAGGTCTTTTACCAATCAAATGGATGGTATGTGGTCAATTAATGTTTATGACTAACAATTTAATTCATTTGTTCATGTTCAATCATTTATTAAGGCACCCGAAAGTATAAATTTCCGACGATTTACAACTGCTAGTGATGTTTGGATGTTCGGTAAAAAAAATTCTGAGAAATATAATTTATAGATGATTCATGTTCCATCATTTGTTTTCTATTAATTTCAGCTGTTTGTACGTGGGAAATTCTGATGTATGGCGTAAGTATTCATTATCTCATCAGATATAATTTCATCGATAATTTATTTTTAATCATTCTAATCTATCTGTCAATTGCATACAGGTAAAACCTTTTCAAGGTATTAAAAATAGCGAAGTGATAGGAAAATTGGAGAATGGTGAAAGACTTGCGCTGCCACCAAATTGCCCTCCTCGACTTTATTCACTCATGTCACAGTGTTGGAGCTATGAACCAGCAAAACGTCCAGATTTTAAAACTATTAAAGAGATTATGAAGTAAATTTAATTTTTTTTTAAAAAAATTTCTCATTTTAAAAAATTCTTTTAATTTTAGAGAGATTTTGATTGAAGAGAAAATTAGCGACTCAGAAACAATGAAACGTGAGAATCGTAGAATTGCAGCGATGTCATGGGGTGCGGGCGATGAAGATGCTCCACCAAAACCAGCTCGGCCTATGACCGATTCCACTTCGAAGCTCTTCACTATTGAAGATCGAAACGAAAATGGAACATCGAATAACAGTGGACCTCAGATGACTTACATCATTGCACAAAACCCAGCTGTTTTGGCACAATTGATGCGTGAAAATGAGAAGAGAGGGTTGAATCCATCAGCTTACACAACACCTGCTTCGGTATTTAACGTTCTAGCGGTCGACTTTGCAGAAGATGCTGCAGCTACTGAAAATAACGCAATCGAACAAGCTCAATTAAAGGCCATGCAAGTGCCTGCGAAGGAACTCATTCCATTGCAACAAGATAATACTAACCAAATTCTTGAACCTTCTCCCTCTCTTAACCAAATTCAAAATTTTGAAGCATTAGGTTCGAATGTGGACATGACTACTACAGCGGCTTCAGCTTGTGCTCCTGTGTATCCCATCACATCACCTATTGGTTTGCCACCTCAAGCACCAATTGATAACTCAAAGACGAGGAGTTTGGAAAGAAATACAGAGCAGAGAGGTCCACCACCTACTGTATCAGCTCGAGTCAGTTCACTCGAACGACGACAGCAGATTCAAGAAAATCTCAAAGGTAATCAACAACGATCTCAGTCATTAATAAGGCAGTATAGTGCCGGAGTACAACAAACTGAACCGATGGCAATCAGATCTTCAAGTCTTGAACGTAATCAGCAAGTTCCGTTCAATTTTAAAGCAACTTATTCGAGCAGTTTTGAGAAATTTCAGAATCCACCACCACCATATATAAAATCTATGAAACCAGTTAAAGGAGGAAGCTTGGAAAGATCTCAGGCAATTATAATGAATGATTTGATGCGAAAATATTATGACCAAAAGGCAGTTGCTGAAGCACAAAAGCCAAAAAGTGGTGGAAGTCTCGAGAGAAATTCTCAATATCAACAATTTTTGTTCATTCAGAAACAACAGCTTCAGCAGCAATTACAAGTACAACAACAGCAAGTTCAGGCACAAAAACAAGCGCAATTGCAGCAACAACAACAGCAGCAAATGCAAGAAGATCTCATTGAAGAGAATATTTATGATTTTGGAGGCGTTCATGTTAAATCATGTGCTACAATTGCACTTAAGAAGAGCATTGAACGTGGAATGTTGCCCCCTACTGCTCTAAGAACATTTGAAACGCCTCAAAATTCTAATCCACCTTCGGGTCCTTCGTCACTCGAAATGAACCGTCCAGTAACGCCGCAAGCGGCATTTAAGCAACCATGTCCGAGTATTGCAAGCCGAATGATGATTTTTCAGCAGGGCACAAGTCAGCCTATTCGACAACCAATGCTTCAAAATTCTCCTATCCAAAAACCTTTTCCTCAAAATCTCAATTTTTTTATTCCTCCCATGCAGTCGGAAACTATTCAGGTTCGCTTTTAAATATTTTTAAACTCATAGATTTCATTTATGTTTGGTATAAATTTTTATGTTCATAATGATGAGTTTTATGCGTTTATTTTCAGTAGTGAGTTTTTTATTGTTATGAGTAAATAATTGAGTTTATTCAGCATGTTTTTGATTTTGTAATGATAATTTAATGATCAATATGATAATTTAAATTTCATTTTTTTATACAGCATCATCCAAATCAAGATCTCCATAACTTCATTGAAGCTCGGTTGCGAAAACAACAACAAGAAGAGAGTGAAAAGGATGCAAAATGGTTAAAACAACAAGAAGAAAATATCAAAAAACGCTTGAGCATATCATCAATTAATGAATTACCCGTTGAAGCTCAAAATAGTCAAAATGCTGCATCTGGAATGCAGCCAATGTTAGATACTTCTCAACATAGTCCTAAAGCAGCAAACAAATCGCCATCGACATCTACAGTTACATCACCACAAGACTCGATTAGACAAGCTGAGCCAAAAATAATTGATAGGCAAAATGATCCAATCTATAAATGCACCACGAATGTTGTGAGAGCTGTTATGACATTGAGCAGTGGTGTTGAAAAATCAAATATGAGCGAATATCTTGAACTTGTTAAGAGTGTTGGACTTGAATTAAGAAATTTGCTGGGAACTGTTGATCACATTTCATCACAATTTCCCCCACAAACACATAAGTCAGTTAAGTTCGTGCTTATACGAACATTTTTCTCATGCTTTTTATTTTTTTTTTTTAGAGAAGTGGAGATGGCACATAAAGTTTTATCAAAAGACATGAAAGATCTCGTAGCATCAATGCATAGAGCTATGCAATATTGTGACACAACACTTGACGTTGAATGTCGAAAGTAAGCACTAATTATACCAATAAAATTCAATAAAAACATTCTTAAATTTTATATACAGAAACATGCTTTCATCAGCTCATATCCTCGCAATGGACACAAAAAATCTTCTCGACGTTTGTGATTCGATTCGAACAAGGTTTCCTCATATTACGTATGAATTACCTGAGCAAACTTTCTCACCTAGTGTCGATCAATGTGTTCTTCTACCTCAAGTTCAACAGTCACCCAAGAAAAAACCTCTTCCGCCACAGCAAGAATTTTATGAAAATTTGGCTCAAAATGTTGAACGTTTAGAGATGACTGAGCAACTTTACTGTAATCAAAATTTACCACATACTGAGATTGGCATCTATGACAACAGCACCATCATTCAGCAAGAGCAGCTGAGAATAGTTGAAGAACCAACTATGTCACCAAATGGCACAAGTAATGGCGTTGAAGCGCAATAAAATGAAAATAGACATTTTTAGCCAAAATTCAAGGATGTAATAAAGCAGAGTCAATTTTAGCCTGCTTTAAAGTTTCTCTTTCTCATTTGATTTGTACTTCAAAAACTTTGCGCTAAAGAAGTTGTGAGTGCTAGCTTAGACTCTTAAAAATATCACTCGACAGTTGGCTAGTTGCATAAGCTTTTAATTGAGCCTTTAAATCGCTCGCCCCCTTTTTATGCTTCTTATAATGTGAATATAGTCACCTTTTTATATACACGACAACAATTGATACCAAAACTTTTTATATATATTTTTCATTAAATGATAATTTGAACTTTATACGATACAAATGACTATCAGCGATTAATGGAAGAGCAGTTTAGTTATTTATTCATTTTAGCTGTATTAATTATTATCAATAGTATTTTACACTTATGAGACATTTAGAACAGAAGCATACATATTTATGAAAATCATCCATATCCTCATTTTTATAGAAATTTTCCTCAACTCGACTTATCCATTAATCGCGGGCATTTTTTCCGTTTGACTTTTCTTACCTTGTGAAAGACAAAAACTTTTGAAAGTTTTAGAATTTTTAATTTTTTATGCATTTTAAGCTGTTTGCTAAACTTAACAAAGTAAAAATATAAAATAATTGAAAAATTCTTGTATTGTACGTATGTTGGAAGCAATTGAATGATAAAAAAAAGAATTAACCAGAAAACAATTTTTATAAATTAGTCAACAATTTTTTATTTCCTTGTTTTTATTTGATTTTTTATTGTGTCATATTTGTATAATTTATTTTCCTTACTGAATAATTATGAAAGAAAATAATTATAAATATTGATAATTATTCATAATAAAAATTAAAATAATCAAAATTTAATCAAACTTTTTTTCTAAATTTCTGAACATCTATTAAACACATTATTTAGAACCAAAAGCAAAATATTTTTTTATCTTCTAGCTTGTAGCAATAAATAAAAAGCAAAACACTTTTGTAAAAGTACTAATTCAACGCATGGAAATTTATTTCGATTTTCTTCAATCAATCGACAACATTCTTGATATTTCTTAAAGTTTTTATTCAAATTGTCAGAAATGAACTCATTTTCTAAGCTTTTTGCTAATTTTGCTAAATTCATGTCTTTCATAGGAAGATTTTGTAAAGTTGGAAAATTTTCTTCACAAGCTTCACAGTCACAAAGAAATCCAAATTCACGTTGTAATTTCAACTGTCTTTCAACTTTTGATGTATTTATAAAACTTGTACTAAAATAAAAGAAAGTTTAATCGACTTTAAATTTTCAAAAAAATAAAAATTAGTTTAACTTGTAACAGTCAAAAAGTTGTGAGCCTTTCGATATGAATTTTGAGACAACTATAGCAACTTTTCCATCTTTATAAATTCTCATGATATTGCTGCAGCAAGAGTGATTCATAAGACTGCAAAATGGAAACCATCCTGAGCCAATCGATTGTTGAAGATTTTTGATTGCATTTGAATTTGGTTCGCTCAGATTAGAACCAAAAATACCATGAAAATAGTGATCATTTGTTTGACATTGTCGTTGTAAAAATTCTCTAATAAAACTTTTATGTTCACGCCAAATTTCATTCAATTTAGGATGATTTTCAAGAATTTTTTCATGCTGTGCTAGTGGAAAAATTGTTTGACTTCTTGTTAGTGAATTTAAAACTTTCAAATAATTTTTGACATTGTTTGTCTCTTTTACGTTAATATCAAAAATTGTAAATTGTTTTTCTTTGTCAATTTCATTCATAAATGTTTTCAAATTTTCAATTGATCCATCAAAAGCTGATAAAGCGATGAAGAAAATTCTCAATGCAATATGTACACTTCCGGAAATTAAAAGTTGATCAATCACAGAACATTCATATGAATGATATTTGTTTTTTGCTTTATTGTAGCATTCTTTGCAAAACATCGCTAAAAATAAGAATTTTAAATCAAAATATGTTAAAAACATTAAAAGCAAATTTTTACTTACAACTGCAACAGTCACTGCAAGGAATCGATTCAAATTCATTACTTTTTAAGCAATAACTGCATCTTAAATAATTATTATTTTCATTCACATCTACAAATTTTGATTGCGTCAAGAGTACATTGCAAAAAGATTCTTCAATAGCCACAATGTCGCCAACGTGTAAATCTTCTTTTGTCACAATATGTCTGCCGTATTTTTCGCACACTTTCAACTCTAAGTTATTGGCGATGTAGGGAATTTTATCATGACATTTATAAGACAATTTGAAGAATTCTTTACAAGCACTTGATTTTGCACGAGCAATAAAATCTGAACATTTTTTTTCACGATTTTTTAGAACTTCAAAGTTTTCTTTTGGATAGTTATGTGATCGTGCGAGTGCAATATTTTTAAGACACTTGTCGAACAATCGCAATTCAAAACATATGGCAGAACGATTTGCATAAGCTAAACCTAAATTTTCACTTCCACTTTCACTAAAACATAAACTTTTGTTATAATTTATTATTGCATCATGAAATTTTTTGGCTTTATAAAAATTATTTCCTTCGCATCGAAAAAAAATTGCCTTTTCGTCGCTTTTAGTTAGTCTCATTTTTCACACCTTGTCGTTTCGCTTGCCGGGAAAATACTAATTTATATTTATATGAAATAATATATTTATGCTCTGAAAAGAAGAAAAATATATTTTCCTTCTAATGGTGATGATGATTGTGACAGGTGTGTACAATATGTTTGAAATTTTCTCACTTATCACTTGTTCGATTTCAATTCTGATTGAATTTTTTGTATGTAGAATTTAAAGAACTTTCATTTAAAACACTGTTTATCATTACACGTCTATTTATTTTATCACAATTTCATCTTGTTTGTGGAATGTAATTATCGATCTAAAAAATTTAATTATCGTTCTATTAGAATTTTATTATCGGTCTAATTGTTTTGATTCTGAATTTTTCACTTTAAAATACTTTATATAATTTCACTGATT
>JACWBX010004384.1:30759-53334 GCA_014622435.1 Polypedilum pembai
AAATTGGCAAATTTTTTCCGAAAATTTTTGAAAACCAGTTTTTGTCAAATTTCACTCAAAATATAGCTTCAAAAGGAAAAATTAAATCATGAATAGTGATTAAAATTGATTTACAATAGTTTACGTTCATTCTGTGAGTGATGATAGTGAGTTTTATGCATAAAATCATGAAATGTTGCATTAGACCGATAATTATATTAGACCGATAATTATATGCCTTAACCCTATGCTCTGAAAAGAAGAAAAATATATTTTCCTTCTAATGGTGATGATGATTGTGACAGGTGTGTACAATATGTTTGAAATATTTTTCAGAACTAAATTTCTTTTCTTGTTACCATTTGCAAAATTCTACTGAAAACAAGAAATGAATTTTAAAAATAGTTTTTCAATATTGATACTGTGATGAAATTTCAACTCGATTAGTTAACTTCCAAAAATACTTTTAGTCGGATTTTTTTGAAATACATTGTGTCCAAATGTATTTAAATATAAATAGAAAATATACAGATTGTTTTAGAAAATAAAGAAGGTTTTATATATTATGTAGCAATTTGATAAGAAATGGAAAGATATGATATTTTTTGTTCATAAATTATTCTTTAAGTCATCAGAAATTATGATGAAATATAAACGTTTGTTTATTTCTTTGAATTTCCCATTATTCGCTGATTTTACGACTAATCTGAGTGCCTTCGTCTTGATAAAATAATTATTTTATTAATAAAATCCAGTGTTGTTTTCGTCGACGTTCACGTCTACAATCTTTATCTACGGAGATAATTGTGTATATGTGGACATCGTCTACTTAGACAAATTTGTAGACAGTAGACAAATATATGCGTATATCTATGAAGACACGTAGATGTAGACGTTTACGATAACAGCATTGATAAATTCATTATTTATTTGAGTTTTCCTAAATTCACTCATAGATGGCTAAAAATTTAAAAATATAAAAACGGTTAAAAAGATTAAGATAAAAAAAAACAGATTGTCAAAAGATTTCTGTATACAGATTTTTGCATATTTCAAACCCTGAATATAAGAATGGAAGTTTGTTTATTTTTGATATAAACTTCTTGATTTTATTGAGAATAATTTTTTTTAAAAAAGTAACATAAAAGATAAAAGAAGAAAGAGAGAAAAAAATCATTCAATTCATATAAGTTTTTTCGAAATGAAAAAAAAGTGAATTTTCCATAAGTTCCTTAACCTTGACAGTGATTGTAAAATCAAAAAAGTTGATAGTTACGACAGCACAGTGATATTTTTCACTTATTATTTTTTGTTTACATTTTTGTTCTGATTTTGAAATCAAATTTTCTCGCTTAGTACTAAACCTTTAAGAGACATATTTATATTAAAATAAAGCACAATTTATGTTAAATGCAACTAAAATAACATTTATGTGATTTGCGATAAAATTTTTCAAAATGTTTTAAATTATAGCTACAAAATTTCTTCGATATGAAATTATTCACTAAAATTGAATCACAAATTATCACATCGCAGATCGAGGCTCATATAGAACACACAACTAATCATGAACTTTAATTTTGTTAGAGATTCATCGTGAGCTGCTGTGAGTAATTAAATTTTTAAAAAAATTGAATTATTAAAAATGGAGGAACTAAACTAAGTTTGAATTCTAACATAAATAAAAACACTCTTTTTATAGTTGAATTTTATATTTGATAAGCATTCTTTTGATATAAATATGACCAGGAATAATTTAGTATGAATCAAGAAATATCGATCTAAAAATCCTAAAATAAATAAATAGAAGAGATTTGAATAATCAATAATAAAATAATAAGTGAATATTTTTTTTCGAAAAAAAAATTAAAAATCTATGGTTTGTAATTAGGCATATATGAAGAAGAATTATGCTAATAACCCGATAAAAATTTATGAAAAATTTCAAACAATTGTTGAAGCTTTTTTTTTAAAAAATTTTATTTTTTAATTTCTACTTGTTTTGCTTATCAATAATTTTCACATTTTAATGTACATAATTGTTTAACGAGTATAAGAAAAATTTAAAATTTCAATATATTTTAAGAAACTTTTGATAAACAAATTTAAATTAAGAATAAAAAGTTATAATAGACCAAGAATAAAGTCCAAAATTCCTTCCTAATCACTACTGTTCAAAATAGGAAAAGAAAACCATTGATCAATTCATCT
The DNA here is from genome assembly GCA_014622435.1 of Polypedilum pembai. Lineage (NCBI taxonomy): Eukaryota > Metazoa > Arthropoda > Insecta > Diptera > Chironomidae > Polypedilum > Polypedilum pembai. The sequence goes on from JACWBX010004384.1 coordinate 32,950, forward strand.
TCATTCAACATAAATAACAGCAGCAAAAAAAGACAAAATAAGAAACAAAAACTAGAGCTGACTTAATTAACTAAATTTTATCGTCGAATTATAATGGAAGAAACTAAATCGATTCACAATTTCGTCATCATTCAAATTAATATTAGATTTTTAATTTCAAATATTTTGGTAATAAATCATACAAAGATAAAAAAAAATCGTTTAAAAAAACTGGTTTATAACATGCTTCAGTCTCGGTCAGAGATTTTATTATCATCAGTCAGTCAGTTTCCCTTCCTCAATGATTAATTTAATAACAGCAATAATAAGCGTCGATGCTTGTAAATTTTAAATTAGGTGAGTGCACACATGTAAACATTTCGAGGACATGATAAAAGCAGCACTCACATCATCTTCATTTTACGTAAGTCTAGCGCAGATTAAAGGAGTGTTAATAGTTCTTCTTTCTTTTCATACTATGCCAATGAACATTGTTGAAAATTTTTTAACTTCACTTCACTTTTTTTTTACTTTACTATAGTCGATTCACAACAGATGATGATGAGACAATGTAACGACTTTTTGGTGAATAAAGAAGAAAATTTAATAACAACACTCAAAACCAGCCTCCATCCATCTATCCAGCGAGTAAAGCAGATGAAAAAAAACTTTCGTTTTCTTCACAGTTTGGTGCGAAATTCGCTAACGATCAATTTTTTTTTGTTGCTGCTGCTGTACGCTCGCATCGTTCGATGACCCAAAAATTATAAATAAAAAGATTTTCGGCATGACATGTAATTTTTTTGCTTGCTCCTCTCATATCGTTGCTGTTGCTGCTTGCAACACTCATAAATATATATAAATATATATACGTACAGATATATTAGACAGAGGAGATTTCTGCAACACTTGTCGATGTTCAATGATCATTTGTCAAAATTATTTCGATTCCTAAGAGAGATTTCGTAAAAAAACTATTTTGCTTGTTTTACAAATTGCACTTTTAGTTGAATTTTGGATTAATTGGTAAAAGTTTAAGTTTATTAGCGAATGGTTTATGATGTTGAATTAAGTATTCTAAAGCTTTTTCTTTTCGCTTAAAAAAATTGAAAACAATGTGACATTGTCCACACTTTATTATCTGTCTGTGTCTTTAATTAATATTAAGAAAATTATTATTTTTAAATCCTTTTATTCAAATATTCTGATGAATTTTTTAAGTAAACTTATTAGAAACGACTTTAGAGAACTTAAAAGGTTGATTAGAAAATATGAAATTGGTTTTGATTAATGAATTATTTTTCAAATCTATTACAGTTTACGTTAAAGTAAATTTTGAACAAATTATTACAAGTAATGGTTGAATTTACTATTAGCACTTATTTGATGTTTTCTATTGCTGATTTTTTAAATTCTTTCATTTAAGTTTAAAATCATTACATAATATTTTCACATAAAGAAGAAAAACAAATAAATTTTCCATAAAAGAACATACATTAAAAAGAAAGATTGAATAGTTTTCATCAAACAAAAGCAAAATAAATAAAAAATGCAATAATTTTATTCTTTTGCTCTCAAAATGTTCAAATGAAAGAATTAATTGAAAACATGCAGCGGCGTCATACGGTAGCGAAGTAATGGAAACAATTTGCAATTACTGAAGAGAAGAAGAGACAATAGTGATCATATCTGAAGAAAAAAAAAGAATTCGCTTGCATGCACAACTATTGAATTAGCAGTAATTCATGTTATCAGATTTCCCCTCCCTCTTTCTACCTAGTAGCCGGCTTTTTTCAGCTAATTCCAATTTATTTTTCGATTACGAATTGAGATTTATTGCATAAAGAAAAATAAATTTAGCCACGGTTCGATCATGTTTCAAGTTTCAATCAACGATAATATGTGCAGTTGCTTGCTCAATGATCATTTTCTTTCCCACAATGGAATTGTCTCTTTTTCTGTAAAATAAAAAAATTTAAATGGATTGAAGAAAATTTTTTTTCCTAATATTCTAAAATATTTATCAAGGGGCAACAATTTCGGTATAATGTGCGCTAACGGAGTCTAAAATGAAAGTTCTTACCCCTTGACATTTATCAACTAAAATAAATCAAGTTGACTTGACTCCAAATGACTTGATTTTATATCGACATGACTTTTATCAAAAATTAATAAATCATAAGTTCACAAACTGTTTTGAAACTTCAATATTAGCTTAGAATTTTTGATCTAATCTAATCCTATAATAAATTTATAAGAAAGAGATTGACAGTTTATTCAAAAACCAATTCTAAAAGAATTTAAAGTTAAATTATTTTATATTTAAATTGTTGCTGAAAATCAAAAAATAAAAGATGAAAAATTTTTAAATCAACATTTTTATTCGTGTAATTTTTCAATTTTTATGGGATTATAATTGATTTTTTCTTCTTTATTACTTAAACATGTAAACATAATTTTTAGACGGCTATTTTTCATTTCATTCATTAATCATTTATGTGTGTTGTATTTGAATGTGTTGAAAAAAGAGAATTGTGATGACAAAAGAGTGATTAAAATCATTTTTGCTTTTTATCGTTATTAAAAATGATTAACGAAAGGGAGAAGGAAGAAAATTGTGTGTGATCAGGTAATTGATTGTTGAATAGCTGATATGTTTTTATCTTTGTTTGTTAAGTTTCATTTTTCCTTTTTTTCTTGTTGTCGGTAACGGGAGTTAGTAAAATTATAAAAATTGTAAATATAAAAATTCTCAACATAATAAATTTCTACAACAAAAAAAAAACGTAAAATAAGATGCTCTTTGTACATTTGATTGGTTAACATGAAACAAAAGTATTGTAGAAGAGATTTATAAGTAAAATGGCATTACACTGAATGTATGGTATACTTAATCTTTAAATGTCTAATGTAATTATCTTATTGGTAAATGATTGGTTTCTTTTTATTATATATAGAAATTGAAGGAAAATTAATGAGACAATTTTAGAATAAATTTGAATTTTGATTTAAGAATTTTTGGAATTAAGATGAAATTATTTTAATTCTTTTTCTTTTGATTTAAATTCAAATAAAAAATTCTAAACATAAATTATTTGAATTTATTTATGTTGAAATCTTTTGAGTCTTCATCAGTTTTTACCAAATTATGACTTTAATCGTTTGGAATCCTTTCTTGTTACTTTATAGAATATTATATTCTTGGAGGGCATTAAGTTTGGATAAAAATCAGAAAATTTTTTAAACTAAAGCTCTCGAAAAATTAATAAATTTATCAAAATTTATTTCTAACCTAATATTAAAGTACGAATAAAATATTTTTCAGAATTGTTAACCAAAGTTCTTTGAGAAAATCAAAATTATAAATGTTTTTAAAGCAACTAAAATAATTTAGAAAATGTTTGGAGTGCGTCCAGAAAATTTCAAACACATTTACGAGAAATAACTGATTGACTTTTTTAGAATTTTTTTAATTTTTCAAAACTTATTAACATAATTTCATCTTGCTTCCTGAATTCTAAATTTATTAAAATTTTGAAATTTTAAATTTTGTACACGAATAACATGAAATGAAAAAAAAACTATTAAGGAACTCAAAACTTTTCAAATAAGTAAACCAAATATCACAAAAACAGTTCAAGCTCAAAATTTCCATAAATTAAAATATTTTCGTTCCTAAAAGTTGAAATTTCATTTATAGAAGTACGTATGAATTCTATAGTGTATAAATATATTCATTCATTTTCGCTTCTTGTTAAGTAAATAGTAAATTGTCCTCGAATATAAGTAAGTAAGTATCTTTGAAAAGGCAAAGAGTGTGAATTTCTCTAAATATTTTCAAATATCTTAACTTTTGTCGCATAAAAATTCTAACTTCCGAAAAATAGAATATTCAATTGATTGTTTGTAATTATTCATTCTTTTCTCAATAATGTCTTCTATAAAATATAGATGTACTAAAAATGGCACTTTAAGGTTTTGAAAAATTTTTATTTTTTGTTTCTCTCAAAATTTTTTTCCTTCATTTTAAAATTTTTTTTGTTATTGAGTGCAAAAAATGGCATAATAATTATTATGTAACTATTTTAGCCTAATTTAGTTTTAAGCTAGTTGGCAGAATATTGTGTGTGTGAGAGAAATGGGTAGGAGGAGAGAGAAGATAGAGGTAAGAAGCTTATTGGATAAGGGCTAAGAAGCTTAAGTATATTTTTTATTTTATATTTCACAATTAAAAACTCAAAAAATGAAAGAAATTAAATCGTGATGGCTACTTTATAAATCTCTTTTTGTACGCTTATAAATGGCAACTATATATTAAGTACAATAAGTAAATTTAGAGAGAAAAAAATTCTCTCTTAATCAATTAATAATTATTGGTAACAAATATTACACAACTACATCTACATGTTCTTACTTTTTATATTTTGTTTATTTTTTGGGACAAATGCTAAAGTACGTTTTAAAAACAAAAAAAAATATGGTTAGTTTAAAAAAGTCTTCTATCACTGGCAGTATACAAATCATAATTTCACAATAAATAAAAAATAATAAGAGAGAGAGAACTAAAACTCAAACGTGAAACTGTTCATTCTTTTGAATGATTTAAAAAAGAAACTTTTTGTTGAAAATTTGAATTTTTAAAATTTCTGAAATTTGAAATTTAAAATTATTCGAAATTTTTAATTTTGTGTTGAAATAAAAATTTAAATTTAGGAAAAAAATAAATAAATATTGCCTTGTGAATTATTTTTGACGAAAATCAATAATAAAATTAGTCAAATTTGCATTTTTATATTTAAGCGTTAAAAATTCAAATTTTTGAACTGAAATTTCTTTCACTAAATCATCCTATTAAGATTGATATTCTTTGTTTCTTTTTGTATGTCTCTTATCATAAATAAATTCAAAAAACATCAATGGAGATTTCTTATATTTATCAGTAATTTTTAATTTATGCCACTCAGTAATTGTTTTATTAGTTAATCGAAAATCGATTTAAATTCCTTAGGAATAATTAAGCATTTTTTTTCTACTGAGTGATTTTTTCAATGCAAAAATGTCAATATGAAATTTGTGAGAAAAAAGTTCATCGAATAGATTTCTAAAAATTTTTATCATTTTTTGTTTCGTTAATTTCTCAATTACAAAAATTTTGTTTCATAATTTCTATGTAAAACATGTAACTCACGAATATAGTTTTTAATTTCTTTTTAAAAATATGAGAACTAGCTCGATTTAAATAAAAATTTTCATCTTATGCACGATTCAGCTCGACTGTTTTTCAATTAATCAAAAAAGTACACATTTATTTATGCGCTTATGCCTTTTTCTCCATAGAGAATAATTAATTAATAGATGGTTACGATAAAATTTTTATTTTTACTCTACATCTAGACACACATACATAAAAATATATATTTTTAGGTATATTAAATTTCAATCTACTTTTCTCTCACAATAATTTTTTGTTCAATCTTTTCCAATTGCTTCTCCATATTGTATTCCCTTTCCATCATCATTTAAATGTCATAAAAGCTTTTCCATTCCTCATTACTTACTACTTACTGTCTTCATGTTAAGGTACATTTGTAGTTTGTCTTCTCCTCTTAATATTTCTTCATCTTCTTTCTTTTATTTTTTCTTATACTAAACATATAAACTCTAATAATATTTTATGTTTTGTGAAAGTCCAAGAAGCTATTTTACCAATTAAAAGATCGCAAAAAAATGATTGAGAGAAAAATGAAAGATTTATGTTTCTTTTGTTGTTTCTTATCATAAACAAAATAAAAATAATGAACAAAAAAATTCAAAATATTTCTCTCAATCAATATTTTACTTTACTACTTAATATATAAATTTATGGTATCTTTTTTTAATGCCGTCTTCTAAATAAGCACTATAGTCACTTACTTAATTATTCTCTAAGAAAGGTAAATAGAGAGATTAAGGAAGAAGGATATGCACTTTTTTTATGTAGAAAAATAATTCTGTATGTGGTTTTCAGGTGTATTTAGAAAGGCAAGCTGGCAACAAACATGTTCTCAATGAGTGGTGGAGCAGGAACCAAGTCTTCCAGTTTCAAATAAAAGATTCGCTGCAAACCTTGAACACTCAGCGAACGTAATTCAGGTAATTTGCCCAGCAATCGACTGAAGTAATGCGGCTTTCGTTGCGCCTCAGAGTTGTATGTGACATGATCGCGGAGACTATTAATCACTTTCAATTGTAATTGTTCAACCTTCTTCGGTTCCTTCAAGCCGTGGCGCTCTGTTGGATGTAAATAAAGAGGAATTTGTTTATTTTTTATGAATAATCAATGATCAAAGATGATGGCAATTAAAATTTATATGCAATGACTCCAATAAAACAAACATATGTGGAAGAAATAAAAGCATGTTTCATTTAAAGAAAATTTTTAACGGATTTTTTGGAAAATTCATGCAGAAAAAGTTAATTTTTTAATGTCAACAAAAGAGTTATTGCAATTTTTTTGGCTTCCTATTTTTAAATGAATTAAGCTAAATTTAATAACCAAACAAATGTGAAACATTCTTTTATTTCTTAATAAATTGTCACTACTTGCATACTCTAAATGAAGGCAAGGCTAATAATAATAAAGTCAAGAAATAAATAAATGAAATCGTACCTGTGACGAGTGTTAAAGCGCAAAGGCACGCAAAGGCTGAAATATCAATTTCCATTGCGTGCAAGCTATTGCTGAACTCGAGAATGGCATTCAACCAATCGCCAAATGAACGCTGACACTGTTGCTTATGTAAAACGGTTCCATTACAAAACACCATCTTCGTATCGTCGATGCGTGCACGATATGAGAGTCGTAATACAAACAGCTCAAGGGAAGCAGATTGAAATAGCAGATCCTGATCTTCGCGACATAGTTCATTGAAACCAGGCAGTTTTTCTGCAAAATGTTTGATGACATCAACGGAAGTTGTTAAAAGATTGTAGAACTGTTGAATCTTTTCTGCTTCAGAAATTGTTGGTTCAATCAGTGATGGTTCACGATATTGATTGTAATCGAGTGTCGAGAGATCGGGACTTGTGTCGACATGTGCACGCACTAAAGCCGTAATCAACGAGACAGGCGGAGATGGCGGCGACTCTTGTGGTGATTTTGGTTTCGATGGCAATCTACCACGTCGTCCCTTCAGTGAGTCAGTTCGTACAACCTCTTTGACCATGCCAACGGCTAAACATTTTTGGAATCGGCAGAACTGGCAACGATTTCGTCGTCGTTTATCGACTGGACAAGCCTTGTCAGCTAAACATACATATTTTGCACCTTTCTGTACTGTGCGTTTAAAGAAACCTTTACAACCTTCACATGTGCGTACACCATAATGCTGACAAGCGGCTGTATCACCACAAACAGCACATAACTGCGATGGATTCTGATGCTGAATTTTAGAAGTTGCTCCCAATGCTGCAAGACTTGAAACATCGACATTTGCATTTGCTACGCTTGGATTGTTGTTATTGATGCACGAAGGTGAACTTGATGCTGAACTGGAAGTGCTTTGCATTGCAGTCGAGTATTTGCTGTAAATGCCAGAAATTTTGGTCGCTGGTTTTGGACTCTCACTACTCGATGTCGATTCTGATCGTTGAAGAGGCAAAGAAGCGCGTCGACTCACTGCTGCTGTCACATTGAGATCTGTCACTGTTGGGAATGTTGGCAGAGAATAAGTTTCGTGTGACGATGTCGTGCCATACTGTTGAATGATGAAAGAAAGTTTAAGAAAACTTAAAATATTTTAAATAAAGTAGAAAATTTACCAATGAATGTGAATCGTAATGATGATGTTGCTGATAAAAGCTGCTGCCAACGTTCTGCAAGTACTCACTGTGCGCCGCTTGAAAGCCATAGGGCGCATTTGTGTGATGACCTTGCTGATAGGCTGCAACGTTAGCCGGATGAGCACTAGCAGCAGCGGCGGCGGCGGCAGCAACATTAAAGCAATCTTCATCCATTTTTAGGCCAAAGTCGGCAAGTTGATTGTATTTTATTGGATAAGTTTCTTGAAAGCTCGGTAAAATGGGATTTGCATCAAGCAGCTCTGCTGCTGTCGAAGTTTGTGGTCGCTGCTGTTGCTGCTGGGCACTAACTTGTGTAGCTGTTTGGCTTGAAGTGTTCGCTAGTGTTGGATCACTGCTTGATCTTAAACTCAGCAAACCAAGCTCTTCTGTCGATGAAGTCTCGAAAATCAAGTCTTGCTCTTGCTCGACACTGCGTGGATTAGTTGGCGTATGTGGATGTGTCAGAAATGGTGGTTCTTCTTTAAATTGTGTTATTGTAGGCGCCAATAAATCTTGCGATGTTTCTTCTTCAATACCAACAAGTGTGTCACTTGATGAATTGGAATGTTGCGTTTGATGCTCGATAAACGCGCGATCTTGTTGATTTTGTGAAAATAAAATGTCTGAAAATGACGATTCGAGATTGTGAATTGATTGCTGCTGCTGACTTAACAGTTCCTCTTGTTGTTGCTGCTGTTGTAGTAATAGAAAATCGAGCGATGGTGAAACAGAACTGAAAGAACTCTGTGAAAAAAAGATTTAATTTGATCAGTTGATTTATAACACAAATTTATGACATTGAAAGAGAAAAACAGTTTTTTATTGCATCTGCTTATCTCATAAAAAATTCTTAGTCATTCAATTTTAATATTTTTGCATTCTTGTTTTGTTTGTTTTTTAAATTCTAATTCTTTTAACATTCTTGTATAAAAAAAAGTCTTAATAGTTTGATTTAGATTAATATTAATCAACGAAATGATGATGATCATCAATGAAATAAAATTCAAATTAAGATAAAAAGAGTTTGCATAAATTATTTTTACTATTTAAAGTTTAAGATAAATAGAAAAGAGTTTTGCTATAATCTCTAATTAAATTCAAAGTATCCTCTTAGTCTTTTTTTCTAACTAATCAATGAAATTGCATCGCATTAAATTCTTTTTTTTCTCATATTCAATTCCATATAACTTCGATTGAAATTTTATTATAAAATTTTCAACTCTATAATTAAAACGAAATCGAGATAACCTGGAATTTAAAGTTAATTTTTTGCGCGCGTAAACGAGCAAAGTTTCTTAGTAAAGCACATTCATCTTTCTATTCCATGCACTGTTAAAAACACTCTTTTCACATTAAAATTGTGCTTCAAACTGTTTCTTTCGCTCACGATTCTGTCTATCTATCTTAATGTTTCCCTTTAATTTTTATTATGCTTCTCTCGCTCTTCCTTTTGCCAAGCACAAAACTCTCTCGATAGAAAGATAAACACTCGACTTCTTTCTTTTCATTGCTTTCAATTTTTCACATCATCATGATATTATGATCGTTATCTCTTGCGCGTTTGCCGTTGCTCAGAGTGCATTGAGCACTGCGGCAATTGGAACAAAGTGTGAAGTGAAGATTGTGTTACTTACTTGCTGTGGCTGCAATAACAACATGCTTGACACAGCGAGGCTATCCGTGAGACTTCGACGAACGGTGATGCTTCGCTCTTCGCTGAGATTTCCTTCTGCTTGAGATCGATCAGATATTGATGCACCTGAAATACATTCAATTAAAGGAGAAAAGTTAGAGATGATTATCGATAGATTCATATAAAATAGCACCTGAACACAACATCTTTAGTGAGATAATGAGCTTCTCCCTACTATTTTTTTGTTGTGTTCTCTTCACTAAGTTACTGTGACGAATGAACAAGTTAGAGGTGTGAAAATAATACAAAATGATGATTATTAATAAAAAGGGAAAGAATAAAATCGTTTTGCACATGCTTGAAAAAAAAAAAAGAAATCATAAAACCAGTGATATTTAGCAAAAATAAATTGAAAATGTTAATATCAATGATTTTTAAATTAAATTTTTTTTCCCTCCACTATTTAATGACTTCAATTTCTTTTATTCTTTCTATTATAGTTTTATGGTCAATAAATTTTATTCTATAGTGTTCACTCTCAACAACTACAGATGTTTTCAATTAAATATGTTAATGAAGTTGCTTCAATATTTGCATTTATCACAAAACAATCAAAAAATTCGTCACACAATGAATGCTGCAAAAATATTACGACAAGTGATCATAAATTAATCATTTTTAATTTACGGAACAAGACAGTTGTGCATGATAGGGAACTTCTTGAATCATAAAGTGAAGAAACAAATTAGTGTAAACGAGAAAGCATCTGAAATGAGGTGCGCTCATAAATTTCCCACATAATTTTCAGTTTAAAAGTTTTCTTTATCAAAAAATAAGAAAGAAATGATTTATGGACGGTATGAAAATAATTATATCATTTAAAAGAGATATTGGCTATGTTCATGTATCAGTGAACAGAACAGTGAAGAGAGGGTTAAGTCAATAAGCAAAAAGGGCTTCCTACTGATTTATTAACAGGTTTTCGATTATTAACTGCCTTCTGGCATCATCATATAAGAAAGAGAGAATTTTAAAAAATTTATTTCACCTTGTTTATAAACAAAATTCTTTCAACAACATAAATTCATTGCAACGATCTTTTCAATTAAACACAAATTTTCTTTAAATGTAATTTGTAGGGGCGTAACAATTGCAATGATTTATTAAATCGATTGTAACAATCATTGGTCTTAATAATATGACATAAAGTTGGTGAAATGATAAAAAAGGTTAAGCGATTTCTACTCTTGTTGAGTGTCATCGATATTGCTGTATGTCGACTACTGGACACATCGTGTAAACTCATTAATGTTGAAATGAGGATTAAGAAAGAAAATCATAAAAATGATACAAAATAAAAAAATATTTTTATAAAAACAACGTTCATCGTTATAGGTCGCATGCATGCGAGAGATATCTAGCAAAAATTGCAATAATTTTTATATTCATTGCAAGATAATCTATTACCGCACACAGTGAGATTTAAGACTTTTTATGATTTTATTATTTATTTAAATTTTTGCTTTCTTCAACTTTGATTGATTACCATGAAGAGAGGAAGAAATCTCTTGTTGCTATGTTTATTCACTGACAAGTATCAATTAAAATGTTTTTCAGATGAAACGATGATTTTGTAACAAAGTTAAGTCAATGATTTGTGTAAAATGTGTCAAGTGAAATTTTTAGCTTTTAAAATAATTTTCTGAAATTAGTAATAAAATATTTCTAGTTTTTGTAAAAATACATTAAATAATGAAAATTTCAAACAGGAAATAATTATGCATTGACTTTGAAAAATTTGAATTTTAATTAAAAGTTTTAAATTCCAAAAAAACGTTAAAAGAATAATTTTTTCAACTCTAATAATGTTAATTTTTGAATAAAATTTATTTACTTGATTGAACAAATTATTTTTAAATTATGCACTTAAATGTGTATCATGACAAAGATCAAAAAAATTGCATTTAACATCGAACATACTATAATCTACATATGTTTAAAAAGGGATATAAATTATAAAATTTTAACTCTTGCTACAAGAGGAATCTTTAGTGTATGAAATTAATTTCGAGTAGTCGTTAATGATCGATAAGGACAGATTGGACACAATATTTATACGTTATTTATATTTTGATTACATTGCAGTAAATTGACTCTATATCATATTTAATTTAAGTCTCGAAGGAACCGCAAAAAGAAACTTTTTCATTTAAAAGAAATTGCATGTCGCGATGATCTTAATTTATGCCTTTTCATGCCAAATAAACACCCATGGTGTTGCTGAAATCTCTGATGAAAGCAAAATCGAACGAGTAAGAGTGCATGATATCAATATCAATAATTGTGTTTAATATGATTGGGATTTAAAACAACAAGAGTAAAATGATAATAAAATCATTGGAGTTTGATTTGCAATTTAATTATTATGTCGAAGAATATGAGCCTTCTCACTTTGGGCTCTTTTTCATCTTTTATGATCGAAGTATGCACAATTATTGATATATGCAGAAAGAGTTCCCCATAGGCGGCAAATAGTGATGAAAAATTAGCCATTAATTTTGAAAAAATAGCTCTCTTCGCTTGTATGTGCAGAGTGATAGCTTTGGCGTGATTTATGGGTAGAAAGAAATATGAAAATTACTACATGCAGCAAAGAGAGATAATGTTTTGCATTTCATTGAGCGAAATTGAGGAAGGGAATGGAAAGCGACATGAACACATTCCGAGATGCAAGATTTTTTGATGTTTCTATTAAAAGAAACAATTTTCTCGCTCTTTCGCTTCTCTTTTGTGAATTAATCAATTGCAAACAACAGCAGCAGTTTTTTTGGTTTGAAGTGTTGGTGTGAGAAAAAAGATTGATTGATATTTTCATTATAAATTGCATGGTGAAATTTTTCTTTTATTATCATGTATATGAAGAATTCATATCTCAATTCAACATCACAATGTCAATTTATTTTAAATGCATTTATTATAATTTCCACAGCATGTTGCCATCAACTCTCAATCCTTTTCCATATGAAATACAAAAGATAAAAAGAGAGAGAATAAAGAGAAATTTCTTTTATGTTAAGCAAAAATGTTTCAGCACCTTCAAAATTGTTGCTTATAATTTTGTTAATTTTTACATTGGAAGAAAATTAAAAATTTTATATTCTTTAATTCTTTAAAAAAAATTGAACTGTTTTTTACAAGGTGTGGAAACTATCCGGATAATCGTTAAAATCCTTTAATTATCTCCAAATATCTCTAATATTTCCGAATATCTCCAATCATTTCTGAATTTCCACACCTAGGTTTTTTATCTAAGAAATTGATATTTAAAACAAAGTAATCATTGAAAAATATGTAAAAATCAAGAATTTATACGGAAAATATTGAAAAAATATCACAATTCATGTTTCTCCTATAATTTGTATTATTTACTGATATTTTTTATAAAAATGCGACTACACTTCAAAAGTCAAATAATCAATTGAAATTATTAACATGTTAAACATTTATATTACTGTTTGATCGTGAATTTTCATAAATGTCTTTATAAATAATCAAATGCAACAAAGTTATTCCAAAAATTATTTATAAATATTTTTAAATTTTCCACAACAAAAAATTCATATCATTTTTAATGAATTTTCTATGCAAATATTTACACCATCGTTAATTAATTTTCAAATACATTTTGAATCAATGCAAATTAATTTTTATGAGTTTGAAGTGAGTTTGCAATTTAACTTTCAGTTGCTTACTCGTTTACCGATCATTACCGTAAAATAAAACATCTCTTGGCTAAAAGCGATTTAGCGACAAATATTCTCATTGCATATGAGTATTATGAAATTGTACCAAGCTGGTAATAAAATAAAACCAGCATTGATCGAAAGAGAGAGAATTACAGAATTACTTTTTCGATAGTTCATTGCAATCGAGGTTGATTGCCTGATTGCCATTGTGAACTCTCTTTTTCTTTCTATTGCAATCTATGGGAGAGTAGCAAGTAAGTTAAGAAAACAAATTTTGTCACAAGAAAGAGAAGAAGTGAAAATCGTGCAATTTCAACAATTGCAGTATTTAATTGAACAGAGAGAGAAAAATTGGGAAAAATCAGTGGCATGAGAATTCAACCTTACTTGCTCTCACGAGACTGTCAGTATGAGATCAATTGAAAATGATAAGATTTCATCCACAATTCTCTTTTTTTTTTGGGCAGAGTTTCAATAAAAGTTAAAATAAATCAAATGACACACGTTTGAACTTCACGTTTATCGAATTGAAATTTTCTCTGTTTCTCTGTTTGTTGTTTACGAGGAAGATCATCAAAATCATGCGCGCCACAGTTTGTGGTGCAACTTGACTATCATTCTAACATCTTTCAAGCAGTGAATTAACAAACAATTTTTCTTCTTCTGCTTTTGATGATCAACAGATCAACAATAGTAAGTGAGTGAGAAGAAATTTCAACAAAAATAAGAAAACAATTTTATCGCATTTTACTCATCGACAAAGTTGTAAGACACAGCAGGAGCTCTCTCCTTTGTATATCGTTACAATTTCCCATTGCTTGTCTATCGATGATGTAATTGAATAATTTTTTCTTCTTTTTTTTAGTAGTGTCCGTTCAATTATACAACTTTTTGCAAAATGATGCTCATTTGCTTCCAACACATTAGTTTTAGTGCAACCTTATTACCGATTTGTGATATGATGATGTTGTTAAACGTTTTATATAAAAAATATAATTTTTTATGAACCCAAGAGTGCTCGATTGCAAAAAAAAATATACAGAAACTTTCACTCGATGTAAATTTATTGGAAGATGCTCCATGACACGAACTTTGTGGCTTGCTAGGTCGTTTATTTTTTCTTCTTTTCTGCCACACATGTATATGTCGCTCTCTTCTCAAGAAAAACTTCTTCTTTATGCGAAATACATACAGCAGAAAAATAAAACTTGTGTGGATATTTATTATATTTCGAATAGTGACAGACAGCTTATAAGCAAGAAGTTAATTCTTATTGAATATTTAATGAAAATACTTCTCTTTTACATTTTACATAAATTAAGATTATATTTTATACTTATATGCGAATCGAAAAAAAGAGATGTGTTTGCAATGAAACTTACATAAAGCAAATATATTGGAAAGGCTTAATATATGCACTTATTGCAAATCAGAAATGAATCAAAATGAAGAAATCGTTAATTTAAAATTTTATTTATGAAAGATTTTTAATTTTTAAATCAATTGTTTCATTTTGTGATAAATGATTCAAAAATTTTAATATTTTTCCACAAAATTTTTACTACAAAACTTTTTCACCACAAACATTTTTTACTTTACTATTTTAAAATTTAAAATCAAAAATAATATAATTTTTATAACTGAAGTTTTGCAAGATCTGTAATACGTTACTGATTTTTGTAAAAAATTCAAAATGTTTGCAGTTAATTTAAAATCGAGAAATTCTCCAAATGATTGCAGTTCTTCGTTAACTTTGGATTCTTGTTTTTAAAACATTTTGAAAAAACATTTATTTAAAAATTTCCCTTTTCAATTCAATTACAAATTTCATTTATCACATTCCCACAATAAACAGCAGCTCTTTTTTCTCCAATCAAAATTGATTTAAATCGAAATTTTATTATTAATGTGTTGACTTATTCATTCTTAACTCTTTTATGTTGCATTTTTTTAAATATTATTGTACGAGACTGTTCCACGTTAATTTTTTATTTATCATTTATTATTTTTATATAAACCATTGAGAATTTAATCGTATTATAAGAGGCAACTTCAGCGAGCATTTTGTGATAATTTACGATTGGAGAAGGCCATATATGTGATGCTTTTTGTGTTCATTGCATGACTAATAAAAGATATGCGATTGTGAATCAATAAAATTTCAAGATATTTCATTCTTTGCGTCGTTTTGCTTTTTTGCTCCAAAAACGTCAAATTTTAATTTTATTATATTTAACTAGCGTTTTTGCGTAAATTTTAGAAGTGTCGTGGGATAAAATTTAAAATCATCATCAACCTGTTTTATATGAACAGAGAGATATGATACAAAAAAAATGATTATTATTATTCAGATCGCCATCAGCGTTTATCTTTTGCATCTTACGAATTGATAAAATGGTGTCATTAATAACCATTTTATTTCCAATTCATGCAATTTTTAGTTTTTTAAGATGTATCTCTTTTATCGACCAAGCGTGAAAGGAAAGAAGACCAAATTGACAATACAAAAATTTATACACTTATGATTTTGTCGGATGAGAAGCAGATTGTGGATTGTTTCTGCTTTTGGGGATGGAATTTGTGAATAAAATTTGCATTAATTTTTAATACTGCTTGTTTCGAGAATTAAATTGAATTAAATTAATGGTACAATCATGTAAAGTTATAATTTTTTTCTGTTAGATTTTTTGATTAAACGTCTATTATCATTTTCATTTTTTAAAATTTTTAAAATTAACGGGTTTTTAAATTAAATTTAAAAGTCGTAAAAACTAAATTTAAAATGATCATCATTTTAGAAAGCTTTTTTTTAAAATACACATTTATGTGGGAAAAACTGCTCTATATTTAAAATCTGACCATCAAATGCTGTCATTTTCTTGCAGATATAAAAGTAAAATAAAAATGTAGGTTTTGCATTAATTTGATTTATAGTTTTCACATCAACATCACATCATTTGTAAATTAATCCCGTTTTATTAGCATATTGCCTAATTTTCATACTTCACAATACAGGTTTTGCTGTGTGGCTGCTGCTGCGAGCGACAATTTTCATCTCATCAAGTCTCAGCAGTAGAAAAAGAAGCTTCCACCTTGCTATTTATGCGTCTGACTTGCTGTTAGAATTTATTGATTGTATAAATTTCTAATCGATCTGGGTTTCTCCTTCATTTCTCTTAATGTTCTATATCCCGGGAGTAAATTTGCATAAACACAACGGTCAAAAAGCAACTCAAGGACGTTTCAGTTTTTGTTTCTTTTTTGTATATTCTGCGGGTATTTTTTCCAGTGCAAGAAAAAATAAATCGAATAAAAACTACATTTTATTGCCACACATTATTAAACCCAAAGTCATGATCATCATGCCAAAGCCAAAATATTTTTCTTCTTTTGCTTCTTGCAATTGAATTGACGGGCATTTTCAATTTGAAAGACAGTTGTAAAGCAATTAGTTGAGTTCTTTATTATTTATTGTAACGCGCCCAAGTGATGAAATTAGTTTTTATATTTGTGTAGCTTAAAATAGGGGTGGTGATCGATTTGATCGATGAGAAAAGGAGGAAAATATGTGAAGCCAAAAAATAATTCAACAATAATAAAAAATTTCATCAAGGTTTTTTACACGGTTGATTTAGTTTCTAATTAATGAAAATTGTTTACAATAGTAGTAATAAATGCATTGAAAATGAATTATTATTGGTATTGAAACACTTTTTTTTGAATAATTAAACAGATTATACAAGATTTTAACCTATCGTTGTTATAATTATCTTCAAAATATCCTGTGTTAAAAATATGAACTCTAAAATGAAAAAAAAACTTAAGTTAATTATTGATTAATTTTTGGAATAGAAATTAGTTCTATTCTATTTAGATAGCCAATTAAGGTTGTAAACATTTTACTATGATATATTAATTTTAAAATTTTTCTTTTAAAAAATTTCAGTTTTTTGTATGATATATCAATTCAGTTAATAAATCATTAACAAATTATCGTTTTGTTTCCAAAGTTTGTTATATTCAGACTTAATAAGTTAAGATTGAACTTAAACTACATAAAAAATTATTTTATATTCCAAATTCATAAAATATGAATAAAACAGCAAGAGATTACCCACAACAGTCAAGGTGAAAAAATCACTTTTTCGCAAGTCATCAAGTCTGGTTGAATTTTGTAAGTTGAAAATTCAATTATGCAAAGTTTAATCCCTAACATATCACACAAAAAAATTGTCTCAATGTCTTTCTAAATTAAAGATTTCATGAGAAAATCGAGGAATTAAAAAAAGTAAATCAGTAAACATAAAGCTATAAAGGTTTTCTATTAATTCACGATTCGATTGTAGCGCAAACACAAGAGTCTAAGGCCATCGATGGTCTTTGAAAGATTTGCGCTAGTTGTATAGAAAGAGAGAGATCATTTACCAAAATAAATATCTTCCAAATAATATAAAATTAAAGCATTAATTATTTCATTCACAAATCTCCTCTCATCTCATTATACATTGAGCTTTGTGTGTGAGCATACACAATAATAAAGACTTCTCTTTATTGCATTGGCACCAGGAAAATATAATACAGCTTTTGCTTAAAATTATAATATTGAAAGCGGAATCGCAACGACCTTAAGCAATTACTATGAAAAAAGTGAATTCTATTTGTGAACCGAAGCGAATGTTTGTTGCTCACACTTATTTGAACAATAATATAGGCTTTTTGGTGGCTTCTGTATGTCGATTATTATTTTTTGAGAGCATTATGGAAATTTATGGATGAGATGTTTTGTGTGTGCATTAAAATTTTTTGTTTTGAGAGCGATAGAGGGTAGGTTATAATACGGTGATAAATGAAATGGAGTGAATGGACACTTGTCATATGAAAATTATGACTCGCGATGTTCACAAAAAAAGTCTCTTTGTTGTGTATATTTTATCTTATTTAATTGCAAAATGAAGAAGAAATGAAAAAAAAATTGCATAACGTTTTGAAAAAGATGTCAAATATTCAAGTCCTCCCATTACGAGAAATATTCGTGCATTATGCAAAAATAAAACAGAAATATTTATTAAATATTGCTTGTAGTCGGCTTAAAACAAAGCTACAAAGTGTTAAACTATGTGTACATGTATCAGCATCATCATCATTTTTGAAATGACACACAGCAAGCAAGCAAGTAAGATATGACAGATAAACCAGTTCATGACGATGATGATGTCGAGTATGAAGTGTTGGGTGTTAGAGGCATTTCGATGCAAAATTGATTGCCATGACTAACTTTGTAGCACAAAACAGCAGTAACGAAAAATGAAGATTAATGCGATAAATTTTAACACACAGAAAAACAATTTTTAAGTTAGGAAATAATAGAAATAATCAGATGTCGTAAATTAAATTGATTAAGAAAATTTTGTAAATTTCATAACATCTTTAAAGACTTAAACAGAAGCAAGAAGATTTGAAAAAATTGCATTGAAATGTTTTGGGAAGTTATTTATTTCCTCCTATCAATCTTTTCTAATTTATTTTATATTCAAGTTAATATTTTCGAGCTAATTGCCATGATTGCAGTGAAGCTTTGAAAATAT
Organism: Polypedilum pembai; assembly: GCA_014622435.1. Classification (NCBI taxonomy): domain Eukaryota; kingdom Metazoa; phylum Arthropoda; class Insecta; order Diptera; family Chironomidae; genus Polypedilum; species Polypedilum pembai. The sequence goes on from JACWBX010004384.1 coordinate 51,714, forward strand.
TGCATTGAAATGTTTTGGGAAGTTATTTATTTCCTCCTATCAATCTTTTCTAATTTATATTGTCTTCGAAATGATTCAATTTGATTACATCAAAAAGGCAAAAGACGAGATGTTCTTTATTGGCAAGATATTAAATTTGACTTGATTATGCAACTTTATTACCATGCAAAAAAGGAACAACAAATTTTAAATTATTCTTAATTAGAAAATGATGATTGTCTGACACGAGACTTGCACGAACGAACTGGATTTGTTATCATAACAAAAATAATGCAGTGCCATTAGAAAATTTAAATGTAGAGCTCTTTTTCTAATCCTACCTCAATATATTTTGCATCAAATAAATATAAAGAAATTTTTCATCATTAACGAAGTCGAAAATTTGATTATAAAAAGAAGCTTAATTAATTATTAAAACTTGCTTTTTCTCAGTATGTAAAATTAGGCAATTTCTTAGATCACTTATCAAAAATCTTGTTCTTTTAATTTTTATAGTAGCAAGTTGTTTTTGAAAGATTTTGTATCAACAATTTTTATTGATCAACATTTTCGTCACTTTTCATTTTATTGATAAAATTCAAAATATATTTTTCGAAAATTTAAAACTGATGACATTTTTCATAGAAATTACTCAACACATAGCAAATTAAAAGAGTGAGAGAGAAAAAGTCAATTCCCACAAAAATTAATCTCCTCATCATCCACAAATCAATTTGCATTGTCTAAGCAAATCATCGACATCAAACATTTGCTCAATTAATAAAAATTTCAAATCGACTCCTTTTATGGAATAAATTGCAATAGTTTACTGACACATCAAAGTCAGAAATTGAATTTAATTTCATTTTCTAATTCACAGTCACTGCTGCCGTGTGTGTAGAGAAATAAAAAAAAACATCCGTGATTGTTCATTTATGAATTGAACGCCAATGCCCATGATTCAGTTTGCCTATCCCGCGTTTGATATACACTCAAGCACACACAATGCGGAAAGATCGAAGAAACAAATTGTAGAAAAAGTTGCGAATTAGTTTTAATATTTTCGAGAGTAAATTATTTTATGTAAAATTTTGTTTGCTTGAATTTGAGTTAAAGATTGAATAACAATTTATAAAATTATCAAAACAAAAAAAAATTTGTTTACATTTCTAAATATTTGTCGATTTTGAAAATAAAATATTTTTAGCTCATTTAGAAAAAAGGTCCTATTGTCCGCACTTTGACCGTCTGTCTGTCTCCTTAACTAGTCTTTACCAGAACGGTTTTTCGTTAAACTTTTTGTGTTAATCTATTGCTGCCAACCATGAGGTTGGATGAAAATTTGTTTCAAATACAATTGCTGTGCAGTACATTCTTGTGACAATGTTGCATATAATTATTCATGAATTTCACAAAAATGGCTTATAAAATTATTTTGAGATCAATTTCGTTAAGTTTACGTTTGTTTAAATTTTACAACAAAATAATGATCTATAATAAGAAAATGCGCTATTAACACGTCACTGACGGTTAATATTATTGATTCTTTACTTTTGTAATTGTGTATTGCATAAAATTCTTATTTCTATCTTTAAATTCCTTTACTCAACCGTGATGCATCATCTCACTGTAATTTCTCTGT
>JACWBX010004384.1:59536-78438 GCA_014622435.1 Polypedilum pembai
TTAAAACATTTTGAGATCAATTATTGCAGTAAATTTGTAAATAAAACAATTATGAAGGTAAAAATCAAAATAAAAACTTTAAACTTTTTAAAAAAAAATGCTTGATATTTAGAAAAAAAGAAACAGATCCAAAAAACCAAAGAATGCTTCAACATTATTAAAAAATGTGCAAAAATTTGGTTCATTTTTTTACAAGTTCTTTTAATGTCTGTCAATTAATTTCAAATTATCATAAAATGTGAAATTTATTCGAAAGACTCCTAACTTATAATTCCCATAAATTTATATTTTAAGTTCAATTTTTAAGTAAGAATATTTTTAATAATAATTCAATAAATATGTTTTGATAAAATTTTAGGTTTTTTAACATTAATAAATATTTTTTATACTTTTTATTTCAAAATAAATCATACTGAAAGTCATTATATTTGGAGAAAAGTCAAATCCATAAGCAACACCGGAAGCCCTTAATTGAGTAATATCAACACAGCAATAAATTATCAAATTTTCATTACTTTTTCTCTACATCAACAATTGTTTCTTTCCATTCATCATATTGTATGTACACAATAAAATTTGCAGCAATTGAATGAAAGAAATAAGCTGTTTTGTAGCGAGAGTGAGAGTGAATTTGTGAAGAGAAGGCAGAAGTTCATTAAGATCATTAACAAACGAAAAAAGAAATATTATAAAGAGAGTCTTTTGTGCGTTATGTCATCAATCATTTCGTCAATAATTTGATGAATTTATACTCTATTTGGAATGCGTATTAGATGCGCCTTGTAGTGTTTGAAATTGAATGCAAGATACGCTCTAAATCAATATCCACATTGCTTCTTATTAACATTACGACATAGCTTCAAAAAAGAATTCTGATCGCAAAAGATTTGAAATTATACAAAAAAAAATCGTGTTTGATTCTAAAAACCTATTTTTACCCGAATAGATGAAAAACCAGTAAAAGAATAATCTATTGGAAAATATTTAGTCAGCAGATGAGAATTCTAATATTACATAAGAGATTCTCTCACATGGTCAACAAGTTTCTGATAAAATTTAAAAAATTACATTCATTAAGTTAGAAATATCATCTTGTTGAATTAAAGCAGCAATGATTAAATTTTTATAAATTTTTTAAGTCAGATTTGCGAGAAAATTTTTAAAATTAGTAAAAGAAATATAAAAATTTTGATTATAAAGTAATTAGTTCAAATTTTCTTTATTTAAAGCTTTGTGTTGACAGCGATGACGTTTTTATTATCAAAATTAGTTTTTTGATGCTTAAATTTAATTAAAAAATAAACTTTCGTCACCATCATCATAGTCAATTTATTTCGTGTATGAAGTAATTTGCAAATCTTCATCTCTGCGTCCGATCAGTCTTCGCTTGTGCTCTCTCACAGCCGTTCAAATGAAATCGAAAGTGGTTTGCCTAATAAACTCGATATATAATCGGCAACTTAATCTTCTTAAAGATGCGTGATTATGGCTCACTATATATGTCTTAGTGAGAATTGTGTTTATAAATGCGCACACATGTACGTTTGACAAAAGTGACTAGGCCACAAAAATCATTGTGATGACCAAAAAATTATTTCGCAGACTGGAAACAAGTTTCATACATATACCTCGCCAGAGAGATGATTGTTGTGTGTTGAAGATGAGGAAAAGAAGATAAACCGCTTTTGTTCGATAAATTATATCAACAATAAAGTATAAAGAAAGAAAATTGGTCTCTCTCGCAATCGACACCAGCTTTTATTCCGATAAAAATATTAAAACTGATCTTTTACTGCTCTGTTGTCATCAATAAATGTGTCTCAAGTGTCTTCTTCTCTATGTGTGGTTATGAAAAAATATTTTGTTAATTAATTCATGGAGATTATTTTGAAGGATCTTTTTAATTCTTAATGAAGGGGAGAAAAAAAATAATTTATTGTTGATATTTCTGTGGAAAAATAATGATCAAGAATTTTTTCCATAAATATATGGAATTGAAAATTTGAACTTGATTTAAGTTAAATAACTTATTCTTAACTTTTAATTCAAAAAACTTTGGTTTTGATTTTAAATTCAAACTTTTGAATTTAAATTTAAAAACCAAAGTCTTAAAAAATATAAAATATTCGTAATTCTGTACCAAACGTTGAAACATCCTCGAAACTTATTTTTCAATTATTTTTAATTGAAATAAAACATATCACAAAAATTTTAAAATTCATCTCTAAAATTAATTCCGCTTATCTTTTTTGTATTTTTTACATTCACACTGTCTGTAGATAGTAATTAATTTTCTGCTGTTAATCGATATCTCCTACACGAAATCAAAAATTCCGGTGAAGAAAGAGAAGAAATAAAACGATTGTTTTCTGACGTAAAAGGAATACCAAGCGAGCAAACAGTCGAATTATCTCACAAGTAGCATCTAGGTTACAAAGCACAATAATTAATTAATAGACCGATTAAAGGAATTCACCGATGTAAATTGTCTCTCTATAGTTGCCATTCACATAATTGAAATCTCGATTCAAAAACTTTTTTTCTCATAAACGCCCTCGACATCGAATTCGATTTCATTTTCATTATTACCGCTCCATTCCTTAGCCACGACATTGCATCATATATTTTTTGCATGAATAAATATTTCAATTTCTCACGAATAGGTGAAATAGTGAAATAATATATGTATATGAGATGATGCTGCACCTTCTTTCTTGTAGTGATTTACAATCTTTTCTCTCGCTTGCTCTCGAGACTTTTTATAATGACAAGAAGAAAACATTGGTATGAATATTTAACGAAAGGACTTATTGCATCGCTATGAGAAGCTCAATTAATCTTCAATTACACAAATTATGCTCTTTTCGATCCTCAAGGATGAACCAATGCTCTTTCTCTCACTGCAGACCAACATACATCTTCGAATAAGTGCGAAATAACCATTGCGAAAACCGATTCAACGTGTTGTTGTCATTACGCTTAATTAGATACAGTGAACAACAATTTTTATTTCATATTTTTGTCTTGTTTTGTTTGTTCACCAATGAAGCACAATAAAAAATTCACCTAATGCGGTCATCGGTGTTAGTTGAATCTAAAAGTTCAATGATAGAGTGATGTGTGTTAAGAAGTAATTAAATGACACGACAAAAAATTGTTTTGTTGGTTTCATCATGAAAATACATCTTTTTTAAATATTGTGATTTTAACGGATATTTGAAATTCAAAAAGTTGATATTGACCTTAAATTTGACTTTTTTAAAAGAAATATCTAACATTTGACAAAGCTTAAAGTTTAAGCTATTTAATTCAAACATAACGAACAAAATAAGAATCACATTTCATATAAGACACATTGATGTTAAGTGCATCAATTGAATGTCTTTAATGATGAATGTGTTGCACGATGAAAACTTCTTCAATTCATCATTATTGTCCATCATTATTATTTCATTTTCATTGTTATTAATGCCATCAAAAGTGCGTGTATTGATGCTTAATTAGCACTCAATCAAGGAGTAGTTTATAATTCCATTATACTCAATGGATTTCTTGAGTTCTTCCTCTCTCGTCTTACTGCGAAAATTGCCAACTTACTCATTCATTTAAAAATCTAAAAATTGTATGTAAAACAAGCATTTGAGTGAGAGAGAGAGAAGACAGAAAATTACTCAATGCAATGTCCAATCTAATTGGTACATAAGTATACGGTATAATAAGTGAGTAACACACTTAGAGAGCTTATGAGTTTGAGAAGAGCATTGACGATCCGCTGTACGTTTAATGATCAATTTTTTCAAAAGTTTTGTGACATTGTTACAGTCAATGGTTGGCCTAAACCAGTGGTGTCCAATCTGTGTGCTACTGGTGTGTCACGAAAGAATATTGAAAATAACAAATCAACTGTCGTTTTTTCTTGAGCTTAACATTCAAGTAGAAATTATCAAATTATTCATCGAATTTTTGTAATTTTTTATGAAAAAATATTTTAGTGTGTCGTGGTGCAGAAAAGGTTGAACACCACTGGTCTAAACATATGAAATGTTTTTTATGCAGGGGAAGAATTTGTAATTTATAAGTTTGATAAAAAAAAATAATTTAATGATATCTTTTTAATTTAAACAATTTGCATTAATCCAGGGTTAACAACAAATTTGAGGTCGGTTGAGGAAATGTGAGGATTTGGTTTTTTTTTGTGGGGAAATGTGGAATCGCTAGGGGATTTACGTGAATTTAGTGGATTTTGTGGAGATTTGTGGGGATTTTTCTTCGTTGTTAACCCTGGGCATTAATGATTTTGCAAATGTTAAACAAAAAAAAAGATTCAAAAATTTCGATGACAGTTAAATTTTATAATTAAAATATTTCTAATATTTTCTTTTATTTTAAAAAAAAATCCTCCTGTCATAATTTTTATTTTTTCATTGAACACACATGTGTGAGCCACACTGTCTGTTTTTATTTCTTTTTTCGCTATAGGGTTGATTATTAAAAAATGTGCATGACATGAGGAGACGACGACATCATCAACATTGTATCTCTATTAATTTTTATTTTTATATTTTCTTCATTTTTTCATCAAGTCAAAAAAATTACAACTGCCCATTACTTGATTATTATTGTTGTTAATTTTTATTGGTCATGTTGTTATTGCATAATTGATAAATATAATTTTTTGTCGCTGTGCGTAAGGTAAATTTTTTTCTTCATCACATTATGTTTTTTTGGTCATTTCAATGGAATTTATTATGTCTCGTACATGCGTTGAAATGACAATGAAGAAGATGATGCATTGAAATTATATTGGACATTTTTTCCTTCTCGCTTGTACATTGAATATGTTTCAAGAGGTGATTTTGATTTTTTCTTCATCATCGTCGTCAATGTCTTTCTCTCTTTTGGAATTGTAATTAAGTTAGGTTAATGTTAAAATCTTCATTGTGAACATGATTTAATAATTGACATGAAGTCTCTCTTCTTTCGTTCGAAATATTAAATTAAATTATAGTCTTTTTGGCTTCTTATGTATGGTGAAGAAAAACATCAAAAAATCAATTTTCGTTAATTTCATGTCCTTGATTTTATATGCTTGGCAAGAAGATATGACTTTTTGTAAATGTTCTTAAAAATTTTAGTACTAGTTTTGATCTCCTAAAATTTTTAGCACTAAGTTATAAAAAATTTACTAAAATTTTTTCAAAAATTTAAAATAATAAATCTTTTTACACTTATTAAATTTTTAAAGTAATTTACATTTTCCTCTTGAAAAATTTCTATTGACCTTGAGAAAAAAAAATTTCTTTAAAAAATTACATAAAATCTTTTTCCCATGGCTTTTTACATTTGATCTTGCTATGCAAATCTACCCACATAATATTTTTTTAACATTAACGTCAGTAGAAAAAAAAAGAAAATTTTAAATAAGCATTCAAAAGGATTCAAAGAGTTGAAGCAAACACAACAAAAGCAGGAAAAAACAGCCCCATCATACCCAGAAATGCTTTCAATTTCAAGTACAATCAGAAAGAATGAAAAAAAATGAATGAGTATGCCTGTCGTGCCAGTGTCGAGAGAGAAAGAGTGAGAGCTTATTTGTGTGTTCATTTTCATTAATGACGTCATTTATGAAAAATGAAACCTCATCGATTTTTTTCTCTCTCTTTATCTGCAGTCACAGCTACATGCTACACATTGTGAATTGTGTACACGGCATGGAATATGTAATTCTCATTGTATTCGCTTATTTCGCTTCTTTAGAACCAATTTTCTAAAGAGTTGTTGAATAAAATATGAAAAGCTTCTTTTTCTCACTCTTTTACTTGCTTTCGAATCTTTTTCCTGTATTATCATCGGATTTTATGACGTCATTGTTACGATGACTCTGTGACAGGTGTAAAAGCTCGTAAGTTTGTGTTTGTGCATAAAAAAGAAAGAAAAGTTCTATCAATGACACCTACACATGCTCAAGAGTGAATTAGAAAGAGAAACTTTTGTATGTTATGAGCAAAGCACCACGCACTTAAAAAGTTACTTTGTGTGAGTGCGAGAAAAGAAACAGCAACAAAAAGCATTATGTGAAAACTGCCGGGGGATGATTGAACATTTTACGTTCATATGACGTCATGGAAAATTGATTGTGGCTCGTGTAGCTGTGCTTCTCTTTTCGTCTCTCACACTAACTCGCTTTTTTCATAAATTTTTCACAAGCAATGAACTTGAATGTACAATAAATTTTTTTTCATGTGCCGGCATATGTAAAACAGCTGACTTATTATTTTTTTTTTTTCTAATATAATTTCTATTTTGTGCTATTATTCTATCACTAAGGCTCTGTTGAGAGTTTTATTATTGATTATAGGAAGAAATATTTAAAAAAATTTCTTTTTCATCTCAATTCTTTAGAAATTTCCAATAACTGTATCAAATAAAATCTAACAAATTTAACTAAAATTTAGATTCAATACAAAATTTCTGTGTTTCAATATTTAATATATTTTCTCTTTCAAGATTCGTTTTCTTTTGAAAATTAATTTAAATTAATAAAAATCAAAATGTCTAAGCGAATGCGATCTACCGAAAAATCCTTTTTAAAAAAACTTTTGTTTCTACATTTTGTGAAGCATCAAATTTTTTGAATATTTTTTAAATTGATTCTTGATAAATCTGACAAGCTTATCTAGGAAATTGGAACTTTGTTGAGTCTTCAAAGAATTCTTTTATAAAATTTGAATCTTTTAAATTTTATAGTAAAGAAAAGCTGTATTATAGGTTAAGAAATTCTGTTGTAGCATTACTTTGATTTAAATCATAAAATTTTGTAGAAATGACATAGTAAATTAAAATCTTATTGAAAAATTCTACTTTTTTCATTCTCTTTAATATAAAATGAATAAATTTTTTCTCCTACTTCTTCAATTTTCAATTCATCAAGGACATTCATTGTTTTCTCTCTGTCTCTCTTTAATAGAGCTTATAATTGTGACGATAGAAGTGATTATACTCTTTATTATATTATCGTTTGTAACAAGTCATTTTTAATCTTACAACATTTCAGTAATTGAGCGTCTTCTTCCTCTCTCTCTCTTTTGTATCATCTCATGATAATATCGTTCCGTATGAAAATTATAATTTTGCATGATTTTTTGTGTTGTCAAAACTTTCAAAATAAAAATATCTTGCGAAAAAAATGAATTTTTTGATTTCATTTCTCTCCTCGTGTGAGCTCGCCATCGTAAATCACTGTCAAAAATGGTTATGCAGAAACCTCCTAATCACTCTCACTCTCGCTTATGCCGCGACTTGCGACGGTCAAAAGAAGAATGACGAAACAAGTGTGTATATATTTTTATAATAATCTTTTTTTGGTGAATAGCAGATGTGCAACAGCAGCAGTAATCGAATAAAGAAAAAAAAAATATATTCGCGGCTGGGGGCAATATTGGACTTGGCTTATGTGTTTAGTAGATGAATGTTTTAATGAAGATTTTTTTTTCATTGCTGCCTTTTTGCAATTGACCATCGTGTTTAAAGCGCGAAAAATATGTAAACGATTTTTCATAATTAATTGACGACGAAAAAGAGCCATGTCTAAAACTATAAATATCATGCATGCATCTCGTGCCGATTTGTAATTTCTTTTTCACTTGCTTGCTTGTAAATTTGATGGAAAAAATCCAGAAAAGGGATGGTGAATTCGATTTATAAGTTAACAAAAATTTCTTTTGAATACATGAAAAACAGAAACTTTTTCAATTTGTAAGATAATATAAAATGTGTTAGATTAAATACTTAACTTTCAAAATTAGTGACAGAAATTTTTTATGTATTTTAAAAATGAACATATTCTGAGAACTTTTTGATTTCTTTGCATAAATCAGAATTAGATTAGATGAGAAATTAATTCAAAGATTTTTTATAGAATTTAAATTTAGCATATTTAAAATGTTTGTTAGAAAAACTTTTATTCAACTTTTATCGAATCAAGTTAAAAAAATAAAATTAATTTCCTTAATTTTACCATTGGAACAAAATTAAAATCAAAGTGATCTCAGGAATTAGAAATTCAACATAAAACTGTCAAATTTTATATTTTAGATTTGTCAAAATAGAAAACAAATTCTAATTCCCTTGACTTTACAAATTCTTTGAAAAAAAGTTATCAAAATTTGAAATAAATTTGAAATTTCTTTTATTTTTCAGAAGTCAAATAGGTGATAAAAAACGCATCTTATCACATGAGAAATGCTCTTTAATCTGACATTATTTATTAATAATAATTTTAATAGACTGCAGCATGAGTAAAAATTTCATGTTTAATACACTTAATTTATAAATAATTCATAACTGTTGAAGGAAATGATTAAAACATTGAATTAGTGATTTGTGATTCATCGACATAGAGCGATAGAAAATAAGCGTTAAAAAATTAGTTTCCTTAAATAGTTTTCACTCTTTCTTACATTTCTCCTTCTTTCAATTGAATCAAAAATAGAAAAATGCAAATTAGATTAAAACATAAATGCTTTCAATTGAACGTGAGCCAACAAACAAAATAAAACATACAAAAAATCGTTCTTAGTGCTTATAGGAAGCAAAAAAGAAATTTAATTTTAAATCTAAAATTTTTCTGCCAAATTATTTATAGTACACCAATGTGAGTGATTTTTTTTTCGTTTGGACAGCATGAAGAGTGAGAATTATTGCATTAAGTAGCCGTCGTCGTTCAACATCAAACTATTTTCGCGTGCACCAGCGATTTTTTTATTTTTACTTTTTATTCTGTTGTAGGCATGCTTGCATTTTCATACTTAGTAGTTTTTTTGCCGTTTTAATCCCAAAGAAGCTGTAATACTACTTGTCTTCTATGTCCATTTTTAGAGGGATTTTGCTATTGTTATTTTAAGTATCTTAATTGCAAGTGTGTTTCTTTAAATCTTTCATTTTATTTCGTTGAACAGAAGGACTTTGTATCATTTTTCTTGAATTTATTCATAGAAAAATTTCAAAATTAAATTTTGAGAATTAACTTTGGTAAAAAAAATAGTTTTAAAAATTTTATGGGAACATTAAAAATTGTTTTGCAGTCATTGCTAAATGAAGCCTGTTTATTTATCAAGATAGAAAATGAAAATAATTGAAAATTTTCAAATTTTTAAAATAAATTATGAAAATTTTATAAATTTTTACGAAAACTGAGAAAAATTTCCAACATTGAGAATTTTAAATTTTGTAGTTTTTACTACTGTTTCTTTCATTAATATTTCTCTTCGATACAACTGCAATATTTTTAATCGCTTTAATGAAAATAATTTTAAATAAAATTGACACTTTTTGATTGCAGTCTATGTTACAATTTAAATTTTTACAAAATTTCAGATTTGAGGTTTTTTAGACAAATTTTTTATCAATTTCACATATTAAATAATGTTCATTAAATTTCAACAACATTCAATAGGATAAAAATGATTAAATGAAACTAGGAAAAATACAGAGAATTTCAGTAAAAATTAAATTTATAGTAATAGAGTTTTATAGACGATAAAAAATAACACGAAGCAGTTTGATAGTTCCTTTTAAAACTAAACTCTTTAAAAATTTTAAAGATTTTAGTTTAAAAAGAGAATTAGAGAAAATGTTTGAATTATTAGTCATGGAAACAACTAAAAATTAGTAGTAATCGAAACTTGTCTATGAAAAATTATGAAAATAAATTTCCTTTGAAAAATTTTAATTTTCATAACGAAAATAAATTTTCAACAAAAAAAATTTAATTGCAAAATTAAATATCTTCCTCCATAATAAATAGATTCAGTAGAAATTCACATAATTAATAATTTCAATAATTGTATTTCATTCATAAAATTGAAATTCTCAGAATCAAGAGATCACAAGCACTAATTTAGTGAATTCATTGAAAACTTTTTTTTCTACAAAATCATGCTTAAAAAAGAAAATTTGTAAAAGTCTTCTTTTAATTTCACATGTTAGAATCTTTTTTTTAGTTAATTCTCCACATGTTAGTAAAATTAGTCAAGAACCATTTTCCAAAAAAAAAACAACAATGTAGACAACTTTCTCTTACTCTTTTTCACTGAAAGCGAATTTAAATCCTCAGGCTGATTATTATTGCAATCATTTTCACTTTTAATAATCATAAAGTTATTATTGTTCTCTTCACCATTTTCACTGCCATTGATGCGAAAGTCCGGAAATTCCTGCTTCACAACAATCAATGGTGCAAGTTCTGTTCTCATCATAATTTTTTTTAACAATTTCAGCAAATTTAATTTTTCTTTTCTTTCGAGTTTATAAGAATTCCATTTAATTTTTGTGAGATGAAAAATTATAATGAAAGGGAAAAACTCAAAAACTAAAAATTTGCAAGCAGCACATCAAACAATCAAAAGAAATATTCTTAACACCTGATGGAGAAGACGGTGAAGTCCTCTGTTGGTGCCTATCACTTGATTCTTCCTCCAGCACGATTTTATCACTAAATTGTTTTAGTTTTTACTATCTCACTTTTTAAAATTTTCACACAAAATTTTTTTTGTTAAAACAAGTTTTTTATATTCCACTCTTAAATGTTCACAGTATTCTAGCTAAAGTTTGACTTTAGTACAAATATAATAAATTTTTATTTTTGCTCAGCGTTTTCAAGTTTCACGTCTGATATTCATGGAGTATAAAAACAAACTGCCGAGCTATCACATTCTACAGACATTTTATTATTTCTTTCTTCCTTTTCTGTTTCGTCTTCATACATACATCACCAATTCTCTTGCTCTCAAAAATTCTCTCTTTGCTCTCTCAATCTAACTATGACGTCATAGATTTTGCTCACACAATAATAACGTCATTATTTGCATATTTGTAACTTGTACTTCAAAAGTTTAAACTTTTTCATTTAACTTTTTATTTTACTTTTTTATTTGAAAATTTAGTTCAATATTTAAATTATTTTTGAACTGAAGTTTTTAAAAATTTCAAATTTTAAAGATTCTCTTCAAAATAAGTAAATTTTAGGATTCAAAGTTTTTTGATATTATTTTGAACTGAACGAAATTTTTTAATTTCAAAATGTTTAAAATTTATAGTAAATAAATGTTTTTAAAATTATTTTTCTTCTTCTTCACGAGAGAGAAAAAGTAAAAAAAAGAGATTCAAGAGAGAAATTCAATTTTTTCTCACTCACACACTGCTATGGCTTCCTTTTCTCTTCTTTTTTTACATCATAGTCATTTTTTTTCATTCACAAAAGTAGCGGTGTTGTGTGTATAGTCAGTCACATAATAGCCATGACGTCATCATTTGATACATTGTGACAAGGATGACTTGAGAGGAATCTTTGAGACTTGGGAATTTGTCTTTCATACAACTTCTAATGTGAACTCATTATGCAACAGGTTAACTGATGTTGCTTGTCCTAATGAACTTTCACTTGTTGTTTTTTATTTAGTTGAAAGTTCATCATTATTTGATATTTACAAGAAACTTGTGACTTCTTCAAAAGAAATTTTTTTAAAAATTTTTTAGTGAAACTGATTGTTTCTATGCTGAAAAATTCAAAATATTTTAACATTACATGAATTTCTTAGGAAAGGATCATAAAAATATTACAGTGAAAATTTTTCTGAATCAATGAATGAACTTTTTTGAATGTTAAAAGAAGGAACAAATTGTTCCAATTATTTGGAACTTGTATTTAATTCTTTTCTTTTTAGTTTGAAAAGAATTAAATAAAATAATTTTTTGTTTCAAATTTGCAATTCAGTTTAAGTAGGTTAAACTTATTCAACTAAATTTTGTTTAATTAAACAATGTTTTTATGATATACGTAAGCTTTATAAATTTAATTTGACAAAAATTTGTCAATTTTATTACTTTCACAACGTTAATGTCATTAAAGTATTTAGTTTTGATCTGAAATTTAGAAAAATATTTTCAAAACCTGAGTCTTTTTCGATTTTCGATCTCGCTATACAAATCCAACTGAAATCAAAGTGTTCTCAAACCTTGTTTTAGATAAATAATTTTAAATTTTCCGAGAATTTTTAGCCATCTTAAATTTTTAACTTCAAAAATTCATGCAGTTTTCGCCAAAGAATCAATTTGTGAATTTAAAATAATAAATTTTAATATAAAAAAGAAAAATTATCATTATAAATATTTTTGAAATTCATACTAAATTGATATCATTTGAAAGATTTCTCGTTTTTTGCAAAGTTTTCCAACTTTATGTGATTTTGTACATCATTTATGAAATTAATAAATAATTTAGCAAAATGAAATTCAAATTAAAATTTTTCATATATCATACGAAATAATAAATCACAAATCATACATGGTTGAGTCATCAAAAAGTATAAAAAAAGACAAAACTTTATCATTAATAGCAAATTCTTTTCGTTTCAACAAATAAGGAAGAAAATGAATAACGACTTCATTTGATTAAGCTAACTTAATGGTGTTTGCTAATTTTCTGGTAATTTTTATCTCCGCAATGTTTGTTTGATGAATTAAAGGTTAAATTCAATATCGAATTTCATATTCTAAAGAAGGTATTGAGAAGAGACCACAAGAAAAGAGACACTTTTTTAGTAATTTATATGTTTAGAGTCCAATGAGGAGGAAAATCAATTTCGTCAGTGCAGTGTGAAGTTCAGTGTCATGATGAAGGTGAGGTGAGGTTCATGTGGTTTCGGGAACATGCGCATACATGCTAACTCGCTACCTCACAATTGATTTTTCAGTCCGTACGTCTTCCTTCTACTTGATTGCGTAATGCATTTCACCCGGGTTTTAGAACGTCATGGAACAGCTTTTTCTTTGCCTCACTTGTATAAATAAAAAAATAGCATGCAAGTTTCACATTTCATATACGCGATGATTTAATTTTATGCGCAAACAAAAAAGCATTAATAGCGTAAAATGAGAAAAAAATTCTTATTTGAGATAAAAAGTTTTTTCTACTCCGCTTTTGCTGTTAATTTATGTGAATGGGAAGTTGTATTTTATGCCTTTCATTGTCAAGGACATTGTGGCATACATACATGTATTTATTGCATAATCACTTTTGTTCTATTTTTATGAATAGAAATACTAATTTTTCAAGTAAAAGTCTAAAGAGTAGAATAAGAATAAATAAGAGCAGCAAGAAGACGCATTATTATTAATTTAGATGCGAAGCATTTATTAGAGGATAAGAAAAGATTTGTTGAAGATAATTTTAGGTGTTCATGGATTAATGAATATTGAGTGGGGTTGAAACTCAATTGAATAATTATAAAAATAGAAATAGAATTATGATAAGGCTTATTAGAGAGTTACTCAATTGAAAAATATTTTTATTTCTATTATTAAAATTCTTTTATAATATCTCATTTTAATTATTTCAAATAGATTTATGATCTAATTAAGTTAGTGTTTTTAAAATATTTGAATTCATTTTTAATGCATTTAAAAAATTGATCTTTCAAGAATTTTTAATATTTTGTCAAAAAAGAAAAATTTAATAGTTTATTTGATTCTTCAAATTTGAATATGATTTTTTTCATTAAAATAAAAACTTCAAATTTAAATTTTCGAAGTTTAAAAAAGCTTATAAAAATTAAAAAATGGACAAAAAAATCTTTTTATCAATGCAAAATGTTACCAAAATATGTATTCTATGAATACTTTTAGAAGATATTCACTTTTCAATAGAATGGACGAAAGGCTTAAAATAATCTCATTCACTTGTGTTATGGAAAACACCTTCGATATTCGACGAGTCGTAAATTTAGAGAGAAAGACGTGGGCTGCAAATTTCAGAAGAATCAACGCCAACGAGACTTTTTTTCTTGTTAAATTTACAACTAAATTTGTCCTTTTTAGTTGTGACATTTTTCTTCAAATGAAAATTCTGTGAGGAATTTATCAAAAACAATTCAACAGAAATTTCCATTCTAAAGTATTTTGCGCACTCTTAAAAAAAGAACAGACAACTATAATCTCTCACATGTGTATGGATTTGTTTATTTCAAACATGTTTAATTTAGCGTTAAATTAATCAACTGTCATTGGCAGTCAGAAGGAAGCATACGAAAACAGAATTTAATATGATCTATGAATGAATTTAACGCAGTTTTTATTTGTAGCTTATGACAAAAATAACCAATAACGGTCATTTTAAATTTAATTTTTTGTGGAAACTTTTAAAATGAAAATTAAATTTTAAAGCATTTATAACGAATTTACAAATTATCAATAATCAATTCATTCCCAAAAATGATTCAGAAAAAGAAATATTTAAATGTTTGCCTCGTGTAACATCCGAATGTCATTTTGTAACACACGCATCTCTTTTTGCGTAAGAATTGGCAAAAACTGGTTTTTATCACGTGTGAATAAAAAATAGTTTTCGAAGGTTGTAAAAATGGAAAATTCGTGGTTTAAAAAAATTTATTAGTTTAAAATTAATGTTTGAGTTTTAAATGCGTGTGTGATTTAGGAGATCTTAAATCCGTTTAGTGTTTGAATTCCACCCTAAAATAAAAATAGAAAGATGATTTATTTGAATTGTATTTATGTAAAACATACACAAGAAAAAGAATTCTGGTGGGCAAAAAGTGCACGCTCAATAGTGCTAAAAATTATTCATATTTAAACATAATGATTGGTTATAGTCGCTTCTACCTTATGTGAATTTTCAGCATATTTTAATATTCTGAGAAATAAATATAAAAATGAAAAATAATATACAAAGCAGCAGAGAGTGAGAGCACAAGCATTGGAGTCTAGGCAATGCTAAGAAGAAACTCGGCAAATGATTTATATGAAAAAAATTCAAATGAAAGAAACCATGAGCCATTGAGGCTATAAGGCGAGGAATATTATTTTTAATAAATGCAATGGAACATAGGCACAGATATCGTGACTTATTATAAATATTGTACAAATTATTTATGATACTTTTTTCACTTCGCGAAGTGAAAATTTTGCTTTTCTATTATTATTATTTCTCTGAAATGAATTTACAAGAGGTAAACTAAAGAAAGTTCATAAGAAAAAATTTCTATCAGAGTCTAGAAATGAAAAAAATTTTATTAAAATTTTTCGAAAATTACATTTTTATATAAAAATTTATTCAAAATCAGAAAATGAATTTTGAATGTTATAAAAGTCCAGTGTTTAGCACTTTGAAATTAGTTTTCGAAATTAAACAATTTGCATATTATAAATTTATTTGAAACCTTTTGATTTTATTATCAACTGTAATCTTCCCCTGATTATAAGAACCGGTATCATGTTTGAACACATTAAAATAAAATTAAGAAGAAATATGTTGAAAATTTCAAAAATCTATGCAAATATTCGAATAAAAAAGCTTTAGTTTTAGATGAAGAAAATTGATAATAAATGAGATAAACAAATTCAATACAAATTTTGCTAATTTCAACGAATTTTTCGAAATGTCTTTTCCAAAAAATCATTTATTGAAGATAAAGAAGCGACAATAATTAATTTTTTAATTATCTAATCGAAATTATAAAATTCGATTTAAACTTCATAGTCAAAAGTTCATAATTCGAGATTCAACATTTTTTTTTCTTATTCGATTAACAAGTTCATACCCAAACTCTGGTTACAATCTTTTAAAAATTCTAAGTAAATTTTTTCTTTTTTCTCAATACATAGAAAACAATCAAAGCGATTTATCTTCAATGATTACGGTATAGTTAGTAGAGTGTGTCTCTTTTTTGATATTATTAGCACTATCGAGGGTGTGTGTATGGATGTGTGACTTAATAACATAAGCATTTATAGATTTTTGATAGAAATCATCAAACACACAAATTCGACCTTCTCACTTTAGTCAGTTGAATTTATAACAACCACGAATTAATATCTCAATGCAAATTTATCATAAAATAAATCTTTTTTTAAAAAATTTTTAAATTCTTGTATCTTTTTTGTGTGAAGACAAAAAAAATCGCTAAAGTGGAATTAAAGTAAATCACCTTGAAAATGTGTGTTTTTGCAACAAGCAGACAAGAATTTTTTATTTCTTTAGAAAATTACTCTTTTTGACCGTCGCTGTATGTTGATTATGCAAATTTTCGCTAAGAATTATTTTTTCAAAAAGATTTTCCTCATCAAAAATTCTCTTTTAAAGACTTAGAAAAATTGCAAAAAATTAATCTTTGAAATAAATTTTGTTACTCATGAACTTGTTTATAAAACAAAAAAAAATGAGCAAAAAACACTTGCAGATAGAGACATTATTTTCGTCTTAAATTTTTTTATTGATAACATTTGTAAGACAGATCAAATAAATTTATCGTCGCAATTAAGCGTGCTAAAGAAACACTGAAGGACGAACACATGTTGAGGCGTTAGTGTTATAAAATTTTTGACATCACGACATTGAAGAATCACATGCAGTAAAATAAAACATCTCGGATGATCTCATTTTAGCGCATTTTCCAGCGACTCTAAATGTGTTCATCAAATCAATCAGCATCTGTTATGTTATGTTATATGCAAATAGCAATAAAGACACAAACAACGCTCTTCATATGTATTCAAGAAACAAGATTTGGTCACTTTTAAATTGCATTTAATTTATTTTAATTTTTAATTCCTCAAATAAATAATAATATTTGAATTTTGAAACAAGTTGCGGAAATCAAATTCGAAATTAAAAAAAAAAAAAAAACAAATTAAACGAATTTCAGTGCCCTAAAATATTCCATCCAAAAATGTTGAGGTTTTGAAACGTCAGATGTTTTTCCAGCTACTAATTTACTCCGTAATCAACAGTTTTTAACAATTAGAAATTTTTTTTAAATTCCTAACAATTTTTTCTAATTTCAAAGTCGAAGTTAACGATTTTCATTTCAAAAATTTAGAGAGATAAACTGTAAATTAAATAAATTAATAAAAAAACAAAATCAATTTAAAAGTATGCATGATGCAAATAATTGTTCTTTAGCGCATTTTCAACGCAATGAATTTTTGTGATAAATATCGTGTTCACATTTTTATTCTTAGTAGTCAAATTATTTTCTTAATTTTATAAAAGTCAAAATATATTTTTATTTTTTATAATTATTATATGTCTTTGTTCATAGCTCTTATTTTCTATCTTTTTTACATTTTAAACATCATCCTAAATTTTATTTTATGGATTTATACCGTGTTTCTACTGTGAAAAATTAAAATTCAGAATATAAAAAAAAGAAATATAAATCATCTGCCAATTATTTCACATCTCAGATCATCCTAGCAACAGAAAATAACCTTGTCATATATTATACAATAGCCATAATTATCCTTAAAATATAAATAAAAATAAATGAAGTTGCAAGGTTTATTGAAAATAAACAAAATTATACATACAAATGCGAGCAAGCCACAATCAATTTTCCATGACGTCATATGAACGTAAAATGTTCAATCATCCCCCGGCAGTTTTCACATAATGCTTTTTGTTGTTGTACACTTCGTTTGCACTTATACATGGAAAGCTTTCTCAGTGCGTGGTATACAATAATTTTTCCTTTCTAATTTACTCTCATCTGTGTGGGTGTCATTGATAGAACTTTTTCTGTTTTTGCACAAACACAAACTTATGAGCTTTTACACCTGACACACAATCGTCGTAACAATGACGTCATTAAATCCGATGATGATGATGGTTTTCGGTATTATGGAAGCTGATATGATAACAATTTGGTAAAAGAGTTTTATTTGGAGAGCGTTAAATTGGATTTTCACAGGCAATGCGACAATGAAGAGAAGTGATAAAAAGTGAGCAATTATCGCTCTTAAATGTGCGAGCAAACAATGCCAGTCGCTCACAAATTCTTCAGTTTTATAGACCGCACGAGCAGCAGTTAATGGCATTAAATGTCCAAAAAAACAGCTTGCATAAATCATTATTAAGGAGTGTTTTTGTCATGAATCAATTCAATTCGCGAAAACTTCGATGTTTGAGCTGCACTGCATCTTATTTTCTAATCATTGAGCTAACTGTCTCACTTTGTTTATTATTACATAATCAACATAGCTACATGCTGAGGTGTTGAGAAATCCATTTTTCATTATGCCTGCTGCAATCATTTTTAATCCATGTTATCGCAGTCAGCTCACTACATGTCGAATTAAAGAGCTCTCGCTTGGTTTTGCATTAAAATATATTGTTATTACTCTCTCTAACTCCTTTAGCTGTTTTTTTTATTGTATCAATTTGGAGAGTATTAGACAATAATAAGTAAAATTGGGTGCTATGCAGAGACGACTATTGAATGGTTGTATTTTGAAAGAAGCAATTGTATGATGATAATGAAAGGTTTTTTGAACATAAAATTAGCTCACTACATTTCTAAGGTTTTAATTTTATAATTTTTGAAAAATAAATTTTGAGCTTGAAGAATTTTATTTTAACGATTTAAGAAATTTAAAATTCAAAATTTGATTATTTTTTCTAAAATTCATTAATTTGATCTCTAATTATTTTGATATTGTAAACTTAAATTTAAATTTGATCGTGATCTAAAATTTTTGGAAGTTAAATTTGATCTTAAATTTTTTTACTTTTTGAAGTTCATTAACTTGAAAATATGTATTTTAAAGCGATAGTAATCTCGAACATGAAAAATTAAAATTCTATACGAGAGGGTGATAGCTTTTACGAAAGAATTTTAATTTTCGTAATCCTTCATAAACTTTCGTAATTTTCGTAAATTCAAACCAAAATTTTCAGCTTTTTTCAGTTATTTTTATTGATAGACAGAAAAAATATCGGTTATTTTTAAAAAATTTATGAAATTTTTATCACATTTTTGATTTTGTTTGCGCATTTTCTATTTTTCCAAAAAATCATTTAAAATTTTTCTCTTATTTCAACCTGAAACAAT